>LR543390.1:57874-98922 GCA_900536305.3 Caenorhabditis sp. 40 LS-2015 | reverse complement strand
TTTAGTCAAAAATCGAAAAAATTTTTCCATCCACGTTTTTGATCTGAAAACAACTTCACTAGACGTAATCGACCGTGAGGATTCCAAATTTGTGCTCAGATTTGGTCTAGCTCAAAAATTGACCGAGTTATGGGTAATCGAATCTCACCGTGGTTCAAGGCACCTCACTGAGATTTTGACAAGTTCCGAGAACTGGGAGGTCAAAAAAATGAGAGAGAGCCAGAAAATCCCACCGTGTGAATAAATAAGAGCATATTCGAATTGAGTTAAGCGAATAAAAAAGGAAAGTCATCATTGGAGATTTCCGCAAATCGTGAAAGTAGGTTTTCAAGCCAACCCCTTTTAGTCAAAAATCGAAAAAATTTTTCCATCCACGTTTTTGATCTGAAAACAACTTCACTAGACGTAATCGACCGTGAGGATTCCAAATTTGTGCTCAGATTTGCTCTAGCTCAAAAATTGACCGAGTTATGGGTAATCGAATCTCACCGTGGTTCAAGGCACCTCACTGAGATTTTGACAAGTTCCGAAAACTGGGAGGTCAAAAAAATCTCTTACTTGGAGAAAAATTCCCCATACATTTTATCAACCTGTCAACAAGGATCAAGTTGACGGTGAGAACAGATACGATCAGGTCGGTCCCCGGTCCACAAATCGTGAAAGTAGGTTTTCAAGCCAACCCCTTTTAGTCAAAAATCGAAAAAATTTTTCCATCCTCGTTTTTGATCTGAAAACAACTTCACTAGACGTAATCGACCGTGAGGATTCCAAATTTGTGCTCAGATTTGCTCTAGCTCAAAAATTGACCGAGTTATGGGTAATCGAATCTCACCGTGGTTCAAGGCACCTCACTGAGATTTTGACAAGTTCCGAGAACTGGGAGGTCAAAAAAATCTCTTACTTGGAGAAAAATTCCCCATACATTTTATCAACCTGTCAACAAGGATCAAGTTGACGGTGAGAACAGATACGATCAGGTCGGTCCCCGGTCCACAAATCGTGAAAGTAGGTTTTCAAGCCAACCCCTTTTAGTCAAAAATCGAAAAAATTTTTCCATCCACGTTTTTGATCTGAAAACAACTTCGTTAGACGTAATCGACCGTGAGGATTCCAAATTTGTGCTCAGATTTGCTCTAGCTCAAAAATTGACCGAGTTATGGGTAATCGAATCTCACCGTGGTTCAAGGCACCTCACTGAGATTTTGACAAGTTCCGAGAACTGGGAGGTCAAAAAAATCTCTTACTTGGAGAAAAATTCTCCATACATTTTATCAACCTGTCAACAAGGATCAAGTTGACGGTGAGAACAGATACGATCAGGTCGGTCCCCGGTCCACAAATCGTGAAAGTAGGTTTTCAAGCCAACCCCTTTTAGTCAAAAATCGAAAAAATTTTTCCATCCACGTTTTTGATCTGAAAACAACTTCACTAGACGTAATCGACCGTGAGGATTCCAAATTTGTGCTCAGATTTGCACTAGCTCAAAAATTGACCGAGTTATGGGTAATCGAATCTCACCGTTGTTCAAGGCACCTCACTGAGATTTTGACAAGTTCCGAGAACTGGGAGGTCAAAAAAAATCTCTTACTTGGAGAAAAAATCTCCATACATTTTATCAACCTGTCAACAAGGATCAAGTTGACGGTGAGAACAGATACGATCAGGTCGGTCTCCGGTCCACAAATCGTGAAAATAGGTTTTCAAGCCAACCCCTTTTAGTCAAAAATCGAAAAAATTTTTCCATCCACGTTTTTGATCTGAAAACAACTTCACTAGACGTAATCGACCGTGAGGATTCCAAATTTGTGCTCAGATTTGCACTAGCTCAAACATTGACCGAGTTATGGGTAATCGAATCTCACCGTTGTTCAAGGCACCTCACTGAGATTTTGACAAGTTCCGAGAACTGGGAGGTCAAAAAAAATCTCTTACTTGGAGAAAAAATCTCCATACATTTTATCAACCTGTCAACAAGGATCAAGTTGACGGTGAGAACAGATACGATCAGGTCGGTCTCCGGTCCACAAATCGTGAAAATAGGTTTTCAAGCCAACCCCTTTTAGTCAAAAATCGAAAAAATTTTTCCATCCACGTTTTTGATCTGAAAACAATTTCACTAGACGTAATCGACCGTGAGGATTCCAAATTTGTGCTCAGATTTGCTCTAGCTCAAAAATTGACCGAGTTATGGGTAATCGAATCTCACCGTGGTTCAAGGCACCTCACTGAGATTTTGACAAGTTCCGAAAACTGGGAGGTCAAAAAAATGAGAGAGAGCCAGAAAATCCCACCGTGTGAATAAATAAGAGCATATTCGAATTGAGTTAAGCGAATAAAAAAGGAAAGTCATCATTGGAGATTTCCGCAAATCGTGAAAGAATTTTTTCAAGCCAACCACTTTTAGTCGAAAATCGAAAAAAATTTTCCATCCACGTGTTTGATCTGAAAACAGCTTTCGTAGACGTATTCAACCGTGAGGATTCCAAATCTGTGCTCAGATTTGCTCTAGCTCAAAAATTGACCGATCCACGTTTTTGATCTGAAAACAACTTTACTAGACGTATTATACGTCAAAAAAAAACATGGATAGAACGATTTGCGATTTTTGACTGAAGAAGCATAGAAAACCTATTTTCCTGATTTGCGGAAAATCTACAATGATGACTATCTCTTTTTATTTGTTTAACTTGATTTAAACAAGCTTGTCTATCCTCCCACGGTGGGATTACCTTGCATATTCTCATTTTTTTGACCTCCCATTTTTCGGAACTCGTCAAAATCTCAATGAGGTGCCTTGAACCACGGTGATATTTTTGTCACTGCCGTCAGCCTCCAACTATACAATATCTCACAACTAGGGAATGTTGCGATTCGAATTCGTCCTACTTTTCCTCTTCCATTCAACTTCCTGACGTGTTCTACAAATTTCTTAAGTGTTTTATTCATACAATTTTCCCACTTTTTCTATTCAAAGAAAGTTCCGCCCTAAAAGATAAGTAGATGATGTTCAAATCAAAATATTGCCATTAAATACTGGAATTGTCAGCTTCACTTATAGATATAAAGTCGTCAGTCTGATTTCAAGTTGGTTTGTACATATGAGTGAAAATGCAATTTATTCTGAAAACTTGTCAAATTTTTCTTCAGCATCTGTCCACTGAGCAGGCTTTTCGGTTAGGATGAAGAAGGAAAGTATGTTTGTCTGAAATTCCATTATTCTTCATAACGAGACGATCAGAACTCACCAAAATCATGCCGCCGCCCACAACTAGAAACACCCAAATCCACTGAGATCGGTTTGATTCTTCAGTGACGAAAATACTGACAAGAGCCGGAGCCACAAAAAGGGCCAAGCACTTGATCCATTGGATGGCGGTTAGCACAAGATGCGAAAACTGTCTGGAACTCTGACCAGATTTTCAGTCTCCAGGTCTCTCTTACTAACCTGGAGTGGAGATATGCAGACTTGTAAAAACCACCAGAATTCACACCAATACAACACATGCACATAACAAAACAAACCACCGCCCATCCGCTGTATTCGATGGGAATGAAACTGGAAAGCGAAGGACTTCAGGTTGAGCGATTTCAAAAATTACCCTATGGCACTGAAAAAGATGCCCGAGACTCCCACGGAGATCGTGTTGAAGATGTGAATCTTTGAAATCTCGCTGAGCAATCTGAACTCGGCCTGTTTACTCTAAATAAGCTTTTTGTCGACCCACGTAAACTTGTCGCTCACAATTGCAAAAGCGACTCGAATAGGTATCGAAGCGCCTAGAATCATGGAAGACAACATTCCGGTGGTAGTAATATCGAACTTCAACACTTCATGAAGATACAATGGAACATAGGTGGAGAACATAATGGCAGCGGTGAGATCGAAGAATGCGTTTAGCCAAACGCACAAAATCACAGGACTTGTTAGAAGCTTCTGGAAATCTTACCTTGAGACAAACGCTTCTCGAAAACTTACTCTATACGGAACATCACACTTCTTGCTCAAGTGAGCCTCCGACTTATCCCTTTGAATCTTCTTCAACTCCGTTGCAGACACTCGACTAGTGTCTTGAGGATGGTCGATGAATACAAAGTGCCAGAGTCCGAAGAGTACTAATCCGGCGCCGGCGTGAAGATAGTATGATGATTTCCAACCCAGTGAGCTCTCGCAGAGGTATCCAGTGCCGACGTTGGTGATCGCGGAGGCGATTCCATTGAAGCAGGTGAGGACAGAAATGAATAGCGCGACTTCTTTCATCGGAGCCCAGCGGACATTGATGAGGCCGATGGCGGCGAAGTCGGCGGCGTAGGCGAATCCCTGAATATGAATGTAAACTTTGAAACATCCGCTGTCGACCTCCTGAAGTAGCCCTTTGACCCAGGCTCCGAGTCCTCTTCTTTCCAATCCTACCCATCAAAATTCAGCCTTACCTGTATGAACCTCAAGGCTATCAAAAAATGGAAACTGGTTTTCGCTGAGAATGGAATCAACGCAGTGGTGGCACACGAGACAAGACCCGCGAAGAAGAATGGCTTTCTGAAAAACAGCTTTTTGATAAGTTGGACTCTTGAATAGTGTCCCAGGGCAGCCGACTTTCGAATCGACTTGGGTTGACCGAACTTGGAGTCGACCCAGGTCGATCGACCTTCTGGTCGACTCGGGTCGACCCACTTTCGAGTCGACTGGGGTCGATCGACTTTAAAGTCGCCTTGTGTCGATCGACTTTCGAGTCGACCCCGAGTCGGTCGACATCAACTTTTTTGATGAGTCGATAGACTTTTGTCGACCCGGTCGACTCGACTTTTGTCGACCTGGAACACTTCTCTTGACAAGTTCCCTCACTTGGCTCCAAACTTGGTGTAGAAAAAGTGAAGAGGAATGGTTCCTATGAATGTTCCAAGTGCAACAGACCATAATATCCAGGTTTTCTCGTCCCCGGAATAGTTGTAGATACTTTGCTTGGTCTGAAATTGAAGGTTCAAATGAGGGAAGAATGTCTCTCTATCTTACTCCATTGACCTCTCTGAATCCATCAGACATGTCATTTTTCATGCAGATAAAAGTGAAGTTTATGATTAGGTAATTTGAGCACATTGATGCGAGGCACAAGAATCCAACCAACAAGACAATGTACCTGAAGTTTTGAGGCTTCAAACGTCACTATCATTTTCAGCTCAACTAACCGGTATCGATTTTCTAAAACCATCGTTTTTTAGTCCCGTAATTCTGGTATGACTTGATTGATCCCGTTAAACTTTTTTCCCTGCAACTGGTGAGTAGTCAGAGATCGACCACAAAGTGAGAATTAATGAGAGATGAAAAAAGAACATGAACTTATTGAACCCGGGAATCCGTCGACAGCCAGCGTGAGAGACATGTGATTTGGCGGGTTTTTGGAGGGATGGAGAGACATAGAGGTATAGAGAAAAATGAAAATGGTGACCAGAAAGTATAGGGAGGAAATAATAAAGATGGCTCTGACAATGGCAACAATAAGAACTCTTGAAGAAGAATAGTTTGACACAAAAAAATGTAAACGAAAAAGTTGGCAGTTTGAAGAAGTAGACTACATCATGTGACTGTAATCTACAGATGGAATCTGAAGATTCCATTTTTTTTTCTCGAAAATTTGTCATGGAATTTTTTGAAAGGAAAAATATTTGTCAGGTGAAAATCTCTGAATTCTTCTGAATTCTTCAGAATCCTTTAGAATCTCAAAATCTCAGAATCCTTCAGAATCTTTCAGAGTCCATCAGAATCTCAGAATCCTCCGGAGTCTTAGAATCTTAAAATAGTTCAGAATTCTTCAGCATCTTTCAGAATCCTTCAGGATTCTTCAGAACCTTTCAGAATCCTTCAGATTCTCAGAATCCTTCAGATTCTCAGAATCCTTCAGAATCTCAGAATCCTTCAGAATTCTTTAAATTCTTCAGAATCATTCAGAATCCATCAAAATTATTCAGAACCTTTCAGAATCCTTCAGAATCCTTCAGAATTCTTCTGAATCTCAGAATCCTTCAGAACCCACCCTTTAAAATCTCAGAATCTTACAGAATCCTTCAGAATCCTTAAGAGTCCTTCAGAATCTCAGAACCTCAGAATCTCAGAATTCTCGAAAACCTCAGGATTCCACTGAATTCTTCACGATCTTAGGATCTCAGAATCTCAGAATTTCAGACTTCAGAATTCTTGATTCTGGATTCTCAAACTACAAACATCCAGGATCCCAAAATTCCAGAATCCTAGTAAAAATCTTACTGAAATTTGACATTTCCAGCAACTCTGACCAGGATGATGACAGCAGCAAAAAACTGACGGTGACTGTTCGAAAGAGTGCATTTTTATTTGATTTTAATCCCTTTCACCCGACCTTCTCTCTTTTCCATCTACCTCATCTCTGAATAGATTATAAATTGGATGACAATTGTTGCGAGAAAAAATTTGAATAAAATGTTTAGCAAGAGTGTTCGATAATAGTGATGGGTAAAACATTTCCGTTTTTGTGCTCGCCATTTCAATGAATGTTGCAACATGTACAAATTGACCATTTCAGTTGAAGAAATCAAAATGGATCTTTCAAAAATTTCATGAGTGTTTGAAGTAACATTAGATATTCATTCAACAATTGAGATCATTTTTTCTGAGAATGAAAACTGTAGAGAAATTTTTATTCTTGCTGTAAAAAAAATTTGGTCGGAAAAATTTAGAAAGGACTCAAACTGAAATTGGTCAAAGCGGATCTCTATCAACTGTGACTTCTGCAAAATGTGTCGAATGGGTTTCTGATATGTTTTTAAGACTTCTCAAAGATTGTTTAGATTGAACCCTCAACAAGTTTTAGTACTGATCTATTCATCTTTTGATATTCGAGTAGACATTGGAATTATAATAGTCATTCATTTCAATCTCTGAACTTCCTGGTGGGTTTAATACATGCATATGATCGTGTACTGTCTGTTGTACCAAGTACTCTCGATTTTCCTTTGCTTCAGTGGCACTCTAGCTTTGAGAAATTAGTATTAGTGGATTCTAAATTGTCATTAACCCTAGATATAGAACCACGAAAATCACAATCAAGTGTCAGTTATGTCGCGTTATAAATATAGTCAGGGGTTGTTGAAATACCTGCCCACTTTTTTTTCTCTCCTTGTTCTACAAGTCGTGATGAGAGCCGAAAATTTTTTTCAATGTTGGTGTCAGCTGAGCACGTTGGAGTCTTTGCTATCAGCGATTCGGCGGGAAATTCTAATTTTCTTCATTATCTGAAGATGTTCCCAGATTTTTTATTCATTCTCATTGAGTCTCTAGAGAAGAGAAAAAGCTATTCAGGAGTTTATGTGGAAACCAAAGATAGTATTAAAGGAATAATTGTATATTCATTTTATTCACAATAAAGCTTATTATTCAATTGCGTTTGTCTTCTCCATTTTTATAAACACTTCACTATTTGTCCACTCGGCCGGTTCGTCGGTGAAAATGAAATAGGACACAAAGTTGGTCTGAAAATCGCAATAGAAACACGTTGGTTTGCAATTGAACTCACGATAATCATGAGGCCTCCCAAAACCAAATGCACCCACATCCATTGTAGACGATTCGACTCATCCGTAACAAAAATGGCGACGAGAGCGGGGGCAGAGAAGAGAGCGAGGCATTTCATCCATTGGATAGCGGCAATTACAACATGGGCGAATTGGCTGGAAATGAGATGTTCGGTCAGGTTTAACTTGGTTAGAGTAAGAGATATTGAAAAGTGGTCCACTGCAAAAAAGTTTGCCATGATGTCTAAAACAATTTGTTAGTTTACCACTTTTTGATATCTCTTACAGGAATCCAGATAAACTTGATAAAATTCAGAGACATCCCCCGGTAGCAATCGCGCTCCAATGCTACTTTTCTTCTTACCGTGCATGCAGCACTCCACACTTATAAAATCCTCCGGAATTCACTCCGATACAGCACATCGTCAGAATGAAGAATGATAGGGAGAGCATGTTGTGCTCAGCTGGGATGAATCTGTAAAGTTTTGTCATTCTCTAAACTTCATTGTTTTCCTAACCCAATGCAAGCGAAGAAGAATCCGGAGCCACCGACAGCGAACGTGTTGAAGATCATGATTTTGAGTTTTTCGCTGATCATTCTGAAAGGTTTATCACTTTTTCGCCAGGTTTTCAGCTCAGGCTCACGTAAACTTATCACTGAATAGTGCAGCCACGAATCGAATGGGCATGTAGGAGAAGAGAACGAGGGCAACGTAGAATCCGGTTTCTGTGATTCCGAATTTCAAGACTTCATGGAAGTAAATGGGCATGTAGGAGGAAAACATGATGACGGCGGACATCTCGAAAAATGCATTGACCCAAACGCAGAGAATCACCGGACTGGTGAGGATTTTCTGAAAGCGAGAAAGTTTTGATGAGACTGCTTCTTAAGTGTCCGATTTTTTTGATAAGCTGTATCAAGCAACTCTAGATCTTCATTTTTGTAGTTGACAACTTTTCATGAAATTCACTATCAAGTCAGTTATGTCGTCTTAAAGTCCATGGGTCCGAAAAAAATTCGAAACTTGCATTGAAGTGAACCGAGTTTCAAAGTCATGTGACTGGCTGAACTATGATTTTCGAAGAAAGTTGTCAACTACAAAAATGAAGATCTAGAGTTGCTTCATACACCCACCAACTTTCGGAGAGTTTGGATGCTTTAAAACCAATATCTAAAGTCCTCAAGGTCAAATTTCATTTTTTTCTGCACACAGGTAAAGCGCTGTCGATACGCTATGGGAGGGACCAGATTTTTGATCCATAACTGATCCGTTTTGGGCACGAACGGAACAGATATAGATCAAAAACCTGGTCCCATCCGTAACGCATCGGCAGCGCTTTACCTGTGCATGAGAATCGATGAACTGCAAGTTTGAACCCCATACTAACCCTATAAGGAACACTGGTATTCCTATCCAAATGTGCCTCCGACTTGTTCTTCTGAATGTGTCCCAACTCCTTCTCGGACACCCTCTTCGTGTCCTCCGGGTGATCAATGTACACAAACGTCCAGATGACAAAAAGAATGAGTCCCACAATTGCATGAAGATAAAATGCACTCTTCCAGCCGAGAGAGCTCTCACAAATCAAACCAGTCAACGAATTGGTAACTACAGACGAGATTCCGGTGAATGCAGTGAGAATAGCGACGAATGTAGCCGTTTCGGAAAACGGAGCCCAACGGACAGTCATGAGACCGATGGCGGCGAAGTCGGCCGAGTAGGCGAGACCCTTAAAATAAGGGGTTTGCTTCATATTTTGGCTTAAGAGCTCACTTGAAGAAACCGGAGCAGAATCAGAATAAAAAAGTTGACTCTTGCAGCAAGCGGCACGAAGGCAGTTGACACGCAAGAAACAACGCCAGCCACCAGGAATGGGTACCTGGGAACCAATTTAGGGCTACTGTAGATTCACTAGACCTACCTTGCTCCGTACTTGACATAGAGCAAGTTGATTGGAATGGTTCCTATGATAGTTCCAGCGGCTACCGCCCACATGATCCATTTCTTCTCGCTGCTGGAGTAGTCGTAGATGCTTCGGAGGGTCTGAAAACGTGGAAGATTAAGTTGGGAGAAATCACGTAGGCCAGGTTTTGATTTGATACGATCTCTGTTCCAGGTGAAGATGGCGTTTCAAAGTTTAAGGTTTTCCTAGGATTTTTCTAGGCCATCAACTCTGAAATTCTGTAATTTTGGGTCGTTTTTCGGGTTTTCTTCCGCTTGGGTTTTCTAGGCCATAAAATTTACCACATTTCCGAATTTTTGCAAAATTTGGGTTTCGAACAGAAAATTGCTTAAAATCCGTAATTTTGGCCTCCAGGTCAACTTTTTTCTGGGTCAATGTGAGTTAAGACCTTGGAAAAGTGGCAATATGGTTAGACAAAGTTAGGTCCTCGTTTCAGGGTTTAAATCTGCTGGGTTCTTCTCAGCTGAACCCCATAGTATGGGTTCATCTTACCTGAACCCCCTAGTAAAGTTCTATTGCAAAACCCGAGGAATCTTCGCTTCTGAATTTCAGTATCCTAAAACTCACTCCATTCTGATCCACATAACTCTCGGTATAGTCATTTTTCATGCAGATGAAGGTGAAATTGATGACAATATAGTTGGAGCACACTGACGCCAGACACAAGAATCCCACCGCTATCACTATCAATCTGAAATTTCCCATTGCTATCCGAGAGATTTTCGGTCCCCCCTCTTCGTACCTGTAGTAATTTCCCCAGAGAGACATGATACGGGTCTAAAAAAGGGAATTGTCGCATGGTTTCGGGTTCAATATAAGGTTCATCAAAACAGGTATGGCGAAGTGAGAAGAGAGACAAATAAAAGTTTGACCGATGAGGAGAGAATATTGATAGGAAGAATAAGAAGAAGAAGGAGAAGAAGAAGAAGGGGGAAGATGTAAGAAATCGCACTGAACGCAGTGATCCCTTCACATGTGATGCGCACGAAGAACACTACATAGTGACACGTTGGGGGATCAATGGGGGAGAGAGATTTTAGAAACGGATAGGGTGAGAAAATTGTTGTAGTGATGGCAGATGGAGTAGAGTGGTTTAAAGGTGTGAGAGAAATGCTAGTGTTCGGAGATACTGACATGCAATGATTCTGGAAGATTCTGGAGGATTCAAAGATTCTGGAGGATTCTGTGATTCTGAAATTCTGAGATTCTGAAGGATTTTGAGATTCTGAGATTCTAAGATTCTGGAGAATTCTGAGACTAAATTGTGAGAGTCTACGATTCTACTATTCTAAGGTTCTGCGATTTCTGAGGATTCAGAGATTCTGGAGGATTCTGAAGGATTTTGAAAGATTCTGAAGTTTTCTCAGATTCTCAGATTCTCGGATTCTGTAGGACTCGAAAGTTCTAAGATTTTGAATGATTCTGAGATATTCTGAAGGGTTCTGAGATTCTGATATTTTGAGATTCTGGAGGATTCGAAATTTTAGAAAATCGAAGATTCTAGAGGATCGAAGATTCTGGAAAATTCAATGATTCTAAGATGCTGAAGGATTCTGAAACTACTGGTATTCTTGGATTCAGAAGGGTTCTGAGATTTTGAAAGATTCTGGAGGATTCTGAGATTTTGATATTCAAAAATTCTGGAAGACTCGAAGATTATGGAGGACTCGAAGATTCTAAGATTCAGAGATTTCAAAGATCGAGATTCTAATTTTTTAGAGAATCTCCGAGAATCCAGAACACAAGAAAAGTTTGACGAGAAGGGTCAGAAATCTAACCAAAAATCTGGATCATGAAATATGATCCTGAATTCTGGTGGCGAGGGAAACATGATCCATGGACATGTGAGGGGGTGACCGAGGAAAGGTCAACGTTGGAATAGAGAAGAAAAATGTGGTGGGTAGGAATTGTAGATGAGATTGAAGATTCTTTATTTCTCTGCAACCAGAATTTCAAACTACAAGAACTGAAATTAGAAAACAGGAAGTTTATTATTGCTCATGTCATAAACCACGAGGGGCTGGAGCAAAAATCTAGAATAACAGGAAGAACCGACTGAATGGGGCTGGAAACCACGCACCATGTGAGGAGCCAGTAATTACTCGAGATCTTTGGATGAGTAATAGAGTGTACTAGAGTTAGAGCACTACACATCTACTCTGCAGAAAAAGAAGGACAAGCATCAAAACCGTTTTATGCAATTTGATTTCAGCGGGAGAAAAGTGTACACGTGAGGGCAGGGGGGGCAAAATGAATGTAAATCTATACACAAAAAAAGCAACATGAGAAGAATGATATGTGAACAGGGTCTACGGGGGTATTTACATAATCTTTGTGACCAACCACAATCAGTGCTTGTAGTCGGTGTCAGAAAATTTAAAGCCAAGGGAAAGAAAGAATGACATCTAGGCGTGAGACACTGGCTTCTCGTCGCTGTTGGTCCATGGTGCTGGCTTATCGGTGAAGATGCAGTAGGAGAGGAGATTTGTGATCTGCATGAGACCTCCGAACACCAGGTAGACACCGATCCATTGGGTACGCACGGATTCGGTGGTGACGAAGAGGGCAACCATGGCTGGTGCGGAGAAGAGCGCCACACACTTGGTCCATTGGATCGCGGCGATGACCACGTGGGCGTATTGGCTGGAATTTGACAGATAAGAAAGTCAAAGGATAATAAGGGTTGCTTACCGAGCATGGAGAACGCCGCACTTGTAGAAGCCACCCGAGTTGACACCCACACAACACATGGTCATGGTGAAGGCGGCAACGGACCAGTACTTGTTCTCGGCTGGGATGAATCCGATGACGGCGAAGAATGCGCCTGTTCCACCCACAGCGATAGTGTTGAACATGAGCATTTTGGCGCGCTCACCGACACAGGTCATCTTGTCACTCATGATAGCGGACACCCAACGGACCGGGAGCCAGATGAAGAGAACCAGTGCGACCCAGAAGCCGGTCTCAGTGACGCCGAATCCGAGGACCTCGTGGAAGTAGATTGGCATGTAGGTGGAGCACACGATGACTGCGGACATCTCGAAGAAGGCGTTGAGCCAGACACACCAAATGACGGGGCTGGTTAGAAGCTTTCCATATGGGACGTCGGTGCTCTTATCCAGGTGAGCCGCAGATTTGGACTTCTCGATCTTGCTCAATTCTTTGCACGAGACTCTCTTGGTGTCCTGTGGATGATCGATGTAGATGATGTACCAGAGGCAGAAGAGGAACATGCCGACGGCGGCGTGCAGGTAGTAGGACCATTTCCAGCCGAGCGAGCTCTCGCAAATGACACCGGTGACGGAGTTGGTGGCGGTTGAGGAGATGCCGGTGAAAGAGGTGAGGACGGCGATGAATGTGGCGGTCTCGGTGAGCGGCGCCCAGCGGACAGTGATGAGACCGATGGCGGCGAAGTCGGCGGAGTAGGCGAGACCTTGAGTGAATCTGAGCAGGATCAGGAGCCAGTAGTTGAAGCCGGCTGCCCATGGGATTAAAGCTGTGGAGACGATGGAGGTGAGACCGGCGAGGAAGAAGGGAAAGCGAGCGCCGAATTTGACGTAGAGAACGTTGATGGGTAGTGTTCCGATCATGGTACCCAATGCCACTGCCCAGAGGATCCATTTCTTCTCGGAGCTTGAGTAGTCGTAGATGCTCTTGAGGGTCTGAGAAAGAGGTGATGTATATAGGGATGAGGTATAGGCAACTTACTCCATTGCTATCTGGTACCGCGTTAGTCATGTCATTTTTCATGCAGATGAAGGTGAAGTTGATGATAATGTAGTTGGAGCAGATGGATGTCAGACACAGGAATCCGACGAATACAACGACGACTCTGAAATTGTTAAGGTGTTTTGTGGCTTTTTTTGATTTCAACTTACCTATAGTAGTTTCCCCATGGCTTAGAGTCAGCGGTCATGCTGGTAACTTGAGTTGGTTCAGAAGACGTCGAAACGATTCTGAATACTTTGAGCCTTGAAATCAAGTTCTACTTATACTAGACGGCTGATCTATCTGATCGACTCCGCCCATTTTCTTCCGCTACAAAATATTTTGATATCGCGTCTTATCAACAACAAAAAATTGGGTGTAGAGGAAGAAAGTGGGCGGAGCTCGAAGGAAAAACGGTTTCGGCGGAGAACAGAAGCAAAGAATGCGTGGAACTCATCGACTAAATACGACATCGAGTGGGTTGGATGATCTTTGGAAGAAGTCGTGCAAAATGGGTTGGTTTGAGAGAGAGGAGGTGGAGAGCACGTGTGATCCGATGGTCGATTTGCATAGTTTTGAATATATTTTGTCACTGTTTCTTTTTTTTATGTACTGAGTTTTTTTGAGGAGGAATAGGAAGATCGAACATTTAATGTCTAATAGGATTGGGGGAATTGGTTTAGAATTTCCATTTTTAAGAACGATATAGAGAATTTAGCGATGATCAAGAATCATGACCTGGTGAGTTTTGGTTACTTTGAATCTAGGAATAAAAGGTTACTGTAAAACTGATAAGATTCTGAAAATCGAAGTTTGCGACCCGTGATTTTTCAGCACTGGTAGATCAAATACTCAACTCTTTCTCGTTCGACCTCTAGAAAATATTTTTATGAATCTCAAAACTTCAGATACTCAATACTCCAGAATCCCAGCATCTAGCAATCTTCATGTTACAAACCAGAAACCGAAATCTCAACTTATCAAGAATTAGAATCTCCAGAACACCTTCGATTCCCCTTTTCGGCTAAACAGTGTAAAAAACAGTGTAAAACGTTTTCGGTTAAATTTTAATCTTTTTTCAGGGAAGATTTTTGAAGCTAAAATTTCATCGTTTTTTGGAATCTCTGATTTTCAGATTCCACAATCTCACTATTATTAGAGTTTAGGCCTAGAAAAGACAACTAATAGATCATTGAAAACTCAAAAATTCACTTCGAAAAAAAAAACGCAACTCAAAAAAATCCTACTGTATCTAACACAAATCCAATCAACTCTGAAAATTGGGAAATTTTCAGCGTACGAAGAAAAAAAACCAGTTCTAGCCATGTCCTCATCAAATGAACACCCCCAACTCCTTTTTAACCTCCATAATTTCTCTTCCTCTTTTTCTCACCGTGAGGTCATCGACTAATAGACACGGCTAACGTTTTTGATTCGATTATATGGAAATTCAGAAGTCGAAAATCGAATTCGTTCATCCCTTTTGTGTAAACATGGCAAAGATCAGGAATCGAGGACGGAAAAAAATTTAGAGTCGAAAATTTCCTTATTATCGTGAAACCCCTTGAGTTCAAATTTCCACGGGGAACAAAAAAATTCCAGCCGAATCAAATTCAAATTTCCACCTCTAGAATATTCCTAATTTACTTGAATTTTGAAAACCGACGATTCTCAAGGAATCTCGATTGTGGAAACTGGAAAAATGTCGTCGTGAGTTTGAACGCTGGAGCGCATTTGCTAAAGTCTTTGGTTGCAGCAAGTCGAAAAAGAAGTCATCGGAATCGGACAATGGTGGTGGGGGAAAAGGAAAACCTAATCAGAATCAGAACCAGAACCAGCAGAATCATCTGAGTCTGAAGAAGAAGGAGGCGATGAATACAAAGGTACATAACTTTTTTATACTAAGAAACTTCTGAGCAACACTCACATGACATTCCGAAACTTCCCCCCTCATCCCAATTATTGACCCAATTAGTCCTAGTGGCTCTGCTCAGATTTTCAGGATACGTGAATTTTGGGAAGAGTCGTGGGTATCCTAATAAGCCTTGGGGTTTCCTCTTTTGTTGTTACTAATGCTGAGCAATCTCGAAGTGTACTTTGAGCTCTTTCAGGTGATCCGCCTGCTCGGCAACCGTAGTGTGTACCATGTCCCCGTGGAGGATTTCGTCCGCGTTTCGCAACTCGTCAAACAACAACAAGCATCGGGAAACCTGATGAGCACTGTCGATTTGCACCGTTTCAGTGACCAGTCGATTATCGCCTTCGTCAACTTTGTGCAGAATCGAGAGATCAATTCGGCACTAACTTACTACGCAATCACCGAGTTGGTTACGCTGGCGCACACGTTTCAGATGAAGGATTTGAAGTTGTGTTTGGAAGATGTAGGTGTCTTGAAGCTTTCTAGGGTACAACCTGAGCAATGTTTGGAGTTACAACATTTGTTGTATATCATTGGAAAGCTGAGAAAATTCGCAATCGGATGATATATTTTGCGTTTGCTGCGGACTTGGCATTCTCAAGAAAATTGGTTTTGAAATACGTAGACCCAGTTAAACCAACCGAGTTTACGAACTTCGAATTCAATTTTCTCGAGAATGCCGAGTCCGCAGCAGAAACAAAGTACATCAATCGATTGCAAATTTCCTCGGCTTTCCAATGATATACAACACATATTGTAACTCCGAACATTGCTCAGGTTATTCCCTAGTGAGCCCCCACGTTTTTTTTCAGTGCATGATCGAAGCCGCCAAGTCTTCCGAAGCGGACCTGCTGCAAACCATGATCATCTGTGACGTGGCACACGTCAACCCGGAGACCGAGAGATCCCTTCAGAATCAAGCCGTCGAGACCATCGACAAACTCGTCTCGCTTCCCGACTTTCACAAAATGCCCTATCACCAACTCTTCCAAGTCCTGTCCAGCTGCGACCTGACCATCACACACGAGATGTTCGTGGCCGACGTCGTGCTGCTGTGGCTGAGCGGACAGAATCATGTGAATGCGTTTGCGCCTTCTTTGCTGTCCTGTGTGAGTTACTCTAGTCTTGATCCAATATCTATCTTGATTGGTTCTCGAGTAGCTTTGTAGTTTCCACAAACAAGTTCAAACTCTTGATCCCCCTAAAAATACGCTTGCTAAGAGATGGTCTCTTGCCTGCCCCCGCCTCCAACTTCTGATCATAAAGTTCAAGTGATGATAACCTGGGGGAGAAAATGTGATCCGTTTCTTATGGCTTGCAAACGAAGTCACTCGTTCTCTGAACAATTTTGACAGGACGAAACCGCGTGTTGTCAATGTGATACGTAGTAGTGGGAGGGAAGAGATAAGATACGGATAGAAAGGGGGTTCTTTGGATGGGGAAAACAAAAATTTAAGATAGATTGTGATTGGAAACGATTTGGAGATGTCGCAATGTTTGGAATCTATAGGTGAGCTGGGTAGACCATGATCAGTTGAAAACTTTGAGTAAGTCGAAATAAGAGTTACAATCAGGCTTACTCGGAAAAGAGTTTTCAGAAAATCGGAAAAAAAATTTCCGATTGGATATTTTTCCGAAAAATACTCTCGGGAAATTTTCTACCAGAATTTTTTTTTCAGAAAAAGGTAAAACGGAAAATTTTCCGAAAAAAATCTGAAAACGAATTTTGATGGATTTTAGGTGAGCTAGGTACTTAACCATGATCAGTTGAAAACTTTCAACATTGAGAAGTCAAAGGAAGGCTTGCTCGGAAAAGAGTTTTCGGAAATCGGAAAACGATTTTTTTTTCGGAAAAAAATTTCCGATTAGAAATTTTCAGAATTTTTTCGGAAAATTTCCGGTCGGAAAATGTTCCGAAAAAAATCGGAATATCCGCTTTCCAATTCCGGGACAATTGTTCAAAATTAGAAACAAAACTTTAACTCAATTCAGATCCGAACCAAATTCCTGAGCCCCGTCGATCGCACCATCATCATTGAACGTCTCAACCAGTTGAACATGCCCAACAAACTGGTGCGGCTCGCTACGAAAATGCTCGAATCGTCGAACAACCAACGTGTCTGTCTGGATCCCGTTCATATTCGGAAGAACTTGGCCAGGTTGGGGAATTGATCTACCTAAATAGACACGCTGTGTTTCAAATCTTTGACGCACGACTTTTTTGCCACAAAATTTAAAAACGGGACTTTTGAGGCGGGTTTAAAGGGCGATTACGACAATTAAAAAGCTCATTAGCCACCGTTTAGCCTCTATTGGAAATTTGCGCCCGGGCTAACTCCACCCGGGCGTAAGGCGTTAGTCCAGGCTGTTGAAGTTCTCACTTTAAGATGTGGTGCAAATGTGAATCCGGTGTCGTTCAATGCTCACTCTTCACTTCCGCTGAGTCGCCCATCATTCAATATGAAGATGAAGAAGCCGAAGGAGCCGAAATCCAAACCGACTTTTGATGTAAGCCTATTTTTTTAGCCTATTATTCGTAAGACTATTTTTCGTAAGCCTATGATGTAAGCCAATGTAAACCTACTTTTATTTTCGATAAACCTGAAATTTTCAATTTCAACTAAATCAACCTCTTTCAGCCCGCCACTGCTCCTCGCGTCATCGACCTGATCAACGCCGACCCGAAAGTTGTGAAAATCGAGAGAACTGTGGAGAAGAAGGACTTGAAGAAGAAGGTGAAGGAGGCAAAGAAGGCCAAGCCGGCGAAGAGCAAGAGTACGACGAAGAAGAAGCGCCGATGTGCGTGTGTCGACTATGTGAAGAGTAAGATGAGCAGGAAGAAGAAGGCGAAGGGTCCGATGTTCAAGGATCCCAACGCGGTGAAGGTCAAGCCACCGGGCAATAGTAGCAAGTAGATTTTGAACTTGTATTTCTGACCAGCGATGGAATTTTTTTTCAGAAAGTCGGATACAACCACAAAGACCTCGGTGAGCTCTAAAATGTCCTCCTCGTCGAAAACCCAGCCGAATGCGAGTGGCCTTGAGAAGAGTTTGGAGAAGCGAAGAGCTCGTAAGCGTGGAAAAATTCAGGGAGCCATCAAGACGTCGAAATCGAATCCGGATCAAAGTGCGAATAGTTCGAGAAGCAAGACGATGGGGTCGAGTATGAGTAAGAGCACTAGCCGGAAGAGCACTTTTTGAGAACTCTCACTTGTAACACAGTCGGAAACAGTAAACGTCGGAACTTTTTTTTGGACTTTTTTGGAATTTCATAACCGATGTGGAAGTAAAACCAGCCCCATTGATTCAGAATCTGGTCAATTGAATCTCTAGACCAGATTAGATGTGTGAAGGCCTCTTTGATGATCTTGGATATGCCTATTGTTTCTATGAGTCTCACTGAAAATAGCAGGTTCGACAATACATTTACCGGGTCTCGCCACGATTCGATTCTGACAAGGATTATACCCCAAAAGTATATTAAACGAATCGGAACACCAGAAAATACAGTACTGGCCAATAAGAATGCGAATTTGTTGGTTTTCAGTGCAAAACGGTCAACTTTGAGAAGTTGGAGAAGTATGTTCCACTTACTCAATTTTTCTGAAAGTCTGTGGATGTATTACGCAACTTTAGATCTTTATTTTTGAAGTTGACAACTTCTTTTGAAAACTGCTGTGAAGTGAGTTACGCAACATCAAAACGTGGTATATTTCAGTGCAAATTTCGAACTTTTTGGACCAATGATCTTCAACACGGCATAACTGACTAGATTGTAATTTTCGTAAAAGTTGTCAACTTCAAAAATGTCGATCTAGAGTTGCTCAATACATCCACAAATTTTCAGAGAAATTGGTCAGTTGAGAACTGATTTACAAGCCTTCAAAGTTGACCGTTTTGCACTGAAAATCACCAAATTCGCATTTTTGTTGGCCAATACTGTATCTGCGCTCTCTTTTAAAATGCGGTAGTCTTTTAAAGCAGAATTTCAAAAAAGGCTTCAAAATCAAACATTCCCAAAAAATATGCCGTGAACCCTCATTCTCATCCCCTAAACCTCCGCAATTTTTTCCCATCAAAACGTGTCTCCCCTATCAATTCTTATCGTCTTCTCCCAAGCTGCCAGCCAGAAAATCGACTTTGAACTATCTGGTATAACGTCTCCTATCTCATCGATCTGAACAATGGGAGATCAATATTTGTGTCTGGATCAGCTGAAAGTGGATGGGAAAGTTCCACCGCCACCACCGTCGAAAGTTGCAGTCGCCGCTAAGCCAGTGATTCCTCCACTGCTTCCATCGCCAGCAACACCGAAAAATAATGTCAAGGTGAACATTTCTGGGTCAAGTAGAACAATCTGAAACTCTGCAGGCTCCGCCTCCTCCTCCACCACCACCACCATCAGTGTCGCCAAAAACGCCACAGAAGGAGAAGAGCAAATCGAAGAAGAATTCGGAAGTGTCGAACATGAGATCCAGCAGAATGGAGTCATCGGAAAACACGGCTGGCAGTGTCAAAGTCAAGGAGAAGGGCAACCGTCCGTTGGTTCGTATTTTGATCGCCGTCACCAATGGACTCTTTCTGGTTTTCCTCGTTCTCTGGGTGCTCACACTGCTCACCGGACTGCAAATGGTTGAGATTGGATTCATAGAGAACTTGTTCATGATGTTCTGATGGTTCTGAATGAAAGTGTTGATTATGTTTGAATGTTTATTAGTTCACACAGAGATATCGTATTTTGTGATTTGTAGTGCAAAAACTTTGAGCTGATGAATAACTGGTTTCTGGTCCACCAAAACTTTTGGAACGTTGGGGTGTATTATGCAACTCTAGATCTTTATTTTATGGTTGTTGACGATGTGCCAAAAACGAAGACAAGTCAGTTACCGTATTTTCCTTTAAAAAATCAGAATTCGCTCCTCATCACAAATTTATCTTGATTCCTGTGGCAGTTATAAAAAAGTGGTCAACAAATAAAATGTAGTGATGGGAAGGGGGTGCGGCCGTTCTCTGCCGTTTACGAAGTAAAAAAAGGACTTTTGACTTTTTTCCTCAACGTGACCTAACTGACTCGTCTTCGTTCACAGTAAAAAGTTGTCAACTACAAAAATAAAGATTTGAAATTGTTTAACACACTCACAAAATTTCAGAAAAATTGGGTAATTTGGAAGTCACTTTTCAAGCCCTCCAAGTTGACTGTTTTGAATTGAAAATCACCAAAAAGGATCTCTTCTTGGCTGATACTGTAAAAATTGACTGCTGGTCGAATCGTGAAAAAAAGTCGTGACTGAAAATATTTGAAAGTTCCCATTCAGAGACAAGCCAGCTTGTCGAAAATGTATAGTCTTGTACAGTGTCGAAGGACTCGGATTTCAAAAATTGAAAGGTGGTTTTGAAGATCTCGTGACAATTTTCAGTGCAATTTTTCAAGTACCAAATATAGTCGAGCATCAAGGATTACACCTACGTGAAATGGCCTTCAACAACTGAAGTCTATTTACTTGTCGCCTAATACAGAGATCAACCCATAGCACCTGTCACTTCATCTTTCGTATCTAACAATAAACTTTCAAAAATGATCCCATGATTTCTAAAGTTAAACTTCCACCGAGATAATTATAGGGACCCCCATTTGCATTTTCCTGACGAATTTGATATATGAAATTTCGAATTCTCAATCTTCAGACATCATATTTTGCTTCCGTGCGCCCGTTGAGCTCACCGACAAGCATCTATTATCATCATCATACATAAATTTACATCCACATCATTGTTTCCTTGATACTTGATTTCGGAAAGTCTTGCACTTTTCATAAACCTAGACTTTGAATCTTGTGATTCTGTACACCAGAAGCCTCCACTTGTTCTGCTAGAAAATCATGGACGCCGTATCCCCGGCGGTCTCCAGTCAAACTGAACGAGTTTTTGTGACAATCACTATCGCTCTGGTATCTTTTCGTTTTGGATTCAAAAAACATGAAGAATTTCAGATCTCCATGATAGGTCTCATTGGAAACTTGGCGGTGTTCATGTACGCGACAAACCTGAAGATCCTTCAAAACTCGTTTGGAAGGTTGTCGGCGTCTCAATCCTTTGCTCAAGCTGTTCTATGTGCAGTATTCCTTTGCTTCTACTGTCCGATGGTTTTGTTGTAAGTCTGCAAGTTCGGATGATCAAAGAGTCTTTGGGTTTCAGTGACATCTCATCGTTCAAGGCGGCATCTTCTCATGCTGGACTGGTTCTTCTGTTTTGTTACGATGTCTGCATTTTTTCTCATCTCTTCATCGCAATTAATCGATTATGCGCCATCTCGTTTCCAATAGCGTATAATAAAATCTTCAGGTAAGCCATTATTTTTCCGATGGTGCTCAACACGGTCCAATAAGATTCACAATTTGGCCTTTTCAGTGCAAAATGATCTAGTTTGAGCAGTTGAAAAAGTATGTTCCCATTACTCGATTTCTCTATTTTTTTTATTTCGTGAATGTATAGAACAACTCTAGATCTTCATTCTTATAGTTAACAACTTTTTTTGAAATTTGCTGTGAAGTGAGTTACGCGACATCAAAACTAGATGCAAACTTCCAACTTTTTCGGACCAATGATCTTCAACGTGACAGAACTGGCTTGATTGTGAATTTCGTTAAAAATTGTCAACTACAAAAATGAAGATCTAGAGTTGCTTAATACACTCACCAAGTTTTATAGAAATCGACTGTGTGAAACATACTTTTTCAACTGCTCAAAGATGACTATCATCACCAAAAAGGAGTATAATTATGGCCAGCGCTATATGTAGACCTCCGTTCCCACAATATCACTGTGCAATTCCTTGTCTCATTTGGATTGAGCTCTGTTTTATAATCTGGTTGATAAAATCAAAAATTCCGAATCTGAGATAAAAACAGTAAATTACTCATGTGGTTTGAGTTGGTAGACCTTAGAGGACGTTCTTTCATAGGAGTTCTCGAGGTCATAAATCAAACCAAGTAATCTTAATCTGTATGTACCTATTGTCCCGGATTATTGGGAACGTTTCAAACCAATAAGAATTTCCCAAATTTTCAGTGACCGAAACACCCGAATCCTGATTACCCTCGCCTACGCGATCCCGTGCTTTACATCCATCTACATGCACCTGGCCAGTGAGCTTTGAGATGAACACATATTCTCAACAAGTGCAAGGTATTTCCAGACAACTGCCTTCTCCCATACGTCGACTTTGGTTGGTACTTTGGAGTGAACACCTCGGCAAACTGCGACGTCATCCGATTATACATAGACTTTTGCAAGGATTTCGGGGTGGTCGCCGCAATCGCCATCGTCGATGTTGTCACAATTGTGATGATTAAAGTGACGGCGCCGGAGACGGTAAATTGGTTGGAATGCTGTTTCGAAACAAATCCGAAAGTTTTCAGAGACAAGCTCCATCCGCCCAACTAGCGGACAGTCAGAAGAAGCGGCAACGCGAAATCAGCTTTGTCAAACAGTGTCTAATCCAAGGTGCTGTATTCGCTGCAGAATTGATTCTGTTTTTCTTAGTCTCTAGAATACAAACTCGTGCGGTCATGATCTTCTTGTGCACCACTGTCGCTTGGAGTCTAGTTCACACCATCGACCCACTCGTGTTGATTTTATTGAATCGGGAGTTCCGAAATTTGCTCATGAAGAACCCGTTGAGATGGAGTAGTAGTGAGTTTATCAGATTTTCCAAATTAGTACACTAGAGCGGTTTTCAGCGAACAGTAACAATCGAGTGGCAGCAAGTGGATGAAGGATTTCAATTTTTTCCAATCAAAAGTTTTATTCATTTACTCGTCACTCTTGTCTTCTGTTGAACTGTGAATATGATAGCTCCACTTTTTCTCGAATTCTCCAGTTTTGATATTGCTGGTGGAGCTCCAGAGACACAACAATAACATCCCAGTTTTTCCACGAAAAACTTCCGATACGTCCTAGTTTGGTAGAACATTAACAGAGTGCATGGAATTGGAGCCGCTACGAATATGATGTTAGCAATCATGGTGAGCCCTGAAATTTCGAAATTTGGTTATTGAAAAGAGGACGTGTAAGGCTCACATATCGTATTTGTGCTGGGGTCTAGAAAGATGTTCCAAAGTTCTGTGGCGGGCGCGGCGGCCAAGAACACACATTTCACGAGGTTTTGGATTACGGTGTCTTTGAGAACCTTCACGTGGTACTTTCTCTTTCGACTGCTCCATGTTGAACTCTGTTTCTGAATTTCATAGATGATGATGAAGCATAGGAGGACGTAGAGCTGAAATTTGAAAGTTTTGGAATGAAAAATTCTAGAGTACCGTGCATATTCGGTGGAAAACTATCAACTTTGAAGGCTTTGAAAAAGTGGTTTTGAAAGACCAGGTTTTGTTTTTTTTTTGGCATTCTGAACAGTCCTTTAGAATCTTCCTGGGAGGTTGCATGAGTACATCGGCTAAAATGTTTTTCAAAATCTGGGTCAAGATAAAACCGACCCTGCAGAGTCAGAATCTGAAATGAAAATCAGCAAAATTTCAACGTGATTCGAGTTATGACCTCGCAAAGTTGCATCATGTAGTGAAATTTGACGAGAAATACCGTTTTGTCGACTCCTTTATAAACACAATACTTTTATAAACACAATAGGGCTCGATTGATATAAAAATCCTTGCGAGATCATATTTCAAATCAGGTGAGTCGTTTGCTCATTTTCATTCTCAGATTCTGAATCTGCATGGTCGATTTTATCTTGACCCAGACTTTGAGAAAAAGTTCAAGCCAAGAAGCCGGCTCTTTAGAAAACTTATGATCCTTTTTCCAAAGCCCCTAGAACTCACCATCGCTCCACTTCCCAATAGTCCAAACGCCACAATTGTGACTGCCAGAATGGCCGCTTTGCTAGTGTTCACGAATATTCCTGGCAACTCTAGAGCTTTCAAACAATTCGGATAGTACTTCATCACATATTGTCTCGTTTTCTCCTCTGATGAGAATCCCGGAATCCAGGCACCAAATATCGGTGGAAACACGTACAGTACTAGTATCATCATAACAGCCAAGTACGCTTTGTCGTCGAAGGAAAATATGCTGTCCTTTCTTGCGAGGGCTTGTAGTCGCACTAGGAGCATCCAGAACATCATTAGAGCCGACCAGCCGAATAAGGCGAACCAGACACCGGTAAGGTAGAAGCAGTTGAGATAGTCTTTGAGTGGGCCAATACTGTAGACAGCGGGGAATGGGAGGAGAAAGACCATGTTGATGATTGAGCCCCAGAAAAGTTGAGCGAGGTAGAGCGAAAGCTGGAACTTCGAATTTTGTTGATGTCCGAGATTCAATTTGGGATATCTACAGTGCTGGCCATAATTCTATTCCTCTTGGCAAAATGATCAACCTCGAGCAGGTAAAAAAGTGGTTTCCAAGTAGCCGATTCTAATGAAACTTTGTGAGTCGATCAAACAACTTTAGATCTTCATTTTTGTAGTTGACAACGTTTCACGAAAATCACAATCAAGTCAGTTATGTCACGTTGAAGATCTTTGCCCAAAAAAGGTCGAAATTCGCACCGAGAACTGCAGCCCATTTTTTCTAGTTTTGACAATTTAGAGTTTTTTTTTTGAATTCCGACAAACTTGGCTGCGATTTTCAGAAAAAGTTATCGCCTACAAAAATGAAGATCCAGAGTAGCTTGATCTACTCACGAAGTTTCATATACCGTAAAAACTCTATTAGATAGCCACCCCCAATTGAATGCCAGCCTCTAATATAGTGCCACCCTAGATCCTCTCCGAACAATAGAGTGCCATGGCACTGTAATAGAGTTTTTACGGTATATATATTGGTTACTTGGAAATCACTTTTTCAACTGCTCAAAGTGGACTATTTTGCGCTGAAAATCATCGAAAGAGTTAGAATTATGGCCGGCACTGAATGTAGTAGAGATGCGCGGAAAAGATTTGCGGAGATTTACGGAAGATGGTTTATCTTTAGAATGAAAATTGCTACAAAAAAAGTGTCAACGGATAAAATTTAGCCCTCAATGAGATCTATCGATTTGTATAAAAAATCAACTGAAAACAATGACGGGGAGTTGAGATATGGTTTCTTCCATCTTCCGTGTGCGAGACGGAAGAAACTTCATAGCTCAACTCCCCGCCATTATTGTTAGTTGATTCTCACACGAATCGATAGATCTTATTGTGAGATAAAGTTTATCTGTTGGCACCTTTTTTGTAGTATTCGTCATTGAAAAGATAAACCGTCTTCCGTAAATTTCAGCAAATCTCTGCTTCCGTATTTAGTACTGCCGCGCCTGCTAAATGCTTCAAAAGCCTGACAGTAAACCTCACATTATGGAAAAAGAGCACAATCTTGTACTCCTTGCTTTCCTTCGCCGACTGCATGAAGATCAAATAGAAGGACAGAAAATTGACGATTGTCGAGATGAAACTGATCACTGGCATCACATAGACTTGTAGGGGTCTGTCCGGATTTTCCACAGAAAAATAAATACGAGCATCGACGTCAGGAGTGCCCATTAACGTCTTAGTATTGAGCCGCGTAGCTCAGATAACACATTTTGATTATCATCACATTCAAAGAAAAAGTTGTCAATCTGTGAAAAGTCAAAAATGCAGGTGCGGAGGGACAGGTGAATGATGATGGGAGTTGGTCTTGACATTTGTGAAACATATTCGGTTCTGAGAACTTGGACTCTGGCTAATTGAATTTTCATGGGTTTTGTCTACGATTGAGATTTTTGATCAATCTAATAACTCGTTGAACACTCTTCTGAACTTTGCGGGATTGGAAAACTAAGAAAATACAATCTCACCAGAAAAAAATATCTAAAAATTTTGACCCAAAGTCAAGGAACATTTTCTGATCAAGATTCCTTCAACTTCACTGTCTAATGATGTTCACAACATGGGTAACAAGTCAGAATGAAATAATAAAGTTTTCTGTCCATCTAATGAAAATCTCATTTTTCGAAGAACTGAAAGTTTTCGGAATCTGTCGAGAACCGAGATTTCAAGGTTGCAGACGAGTTTAAGTTCCAATGTATTATGGGATCATGGTGACCGTTTTCTGACTACGGCTACGGAGACAGACGCCGTCCAATAAGGAAAGTATCCCTCTTCCCATAAACCCATGGTCCCTTACTGTCACACCAACAGGATCAGCCGTGTTCGAGTTGGGTCACATTTTGGCGATTATCACATCCACCCCCTCTTTTGTCTTTTCTTCCTTCACGCCCTTTGTCTTTTTTGATCCACCCTTCTCTCTCACTGTTGTTTTGGAGAATCAGATCAACCTCACTATCAGTTCACCTCGTTAGATGTTTTGAACGGGAAAATGGATCAACCTCTCTTTCTTTCTCATTGCTTACCGAACCTTCCCATTCACTTTTTTGATCTGCCATTCTCTCCCTATTTTTGTTCATAGAGTTTTTACGGTCTCTGTATCCTCGAAGGTTTGAAAAGTTTTGGTGGATCGATCCTTTTCCAGAATTATTTGAACCTTCAACTAAGGTTCCGAATGAAAATTCAAGATGATGAGCTTTTCACGTTTTTGAGCCTCTCAAAAAATTTTCAGAGGCTCATTGAAAAATAAACGAGCTTTTTGAAAAGCTCACGTGAGCTCGTGAGGCTCGGGAATGAGTTTTCAAAAAAGCTCATAGGGGCTCGTAGGGCTCGTGTGAGCCTTCACGTTGAGGCTCGTGATGAGCCTTCGACGAGCCTCTCTGTAGAAAGGAATTTTTAGAATTGAAAGTTCAGCGATTCAAATTTCGGCTATCAGCTATTCATATGAAAATCTGTTTGCATTAGAGTTTGTTAATGAATTTGAAAGCAAAAAAACCTCAACAGAATGAAAATATTCCTGATTCAAAAACTGAACTTCGAAAAAGGACTTCTTTAGCAGCAGAATCTGTTCCAATAAGAAATGTTTTCGTTTTCGAATATCATATGAAGATGAGTAAGCTTTTTCAAGTTGACTGGGATCAAAAAAGTTGATTTTTCTTGCTTCAAGATTCTCAAACTTTTGCCCATCAAGTAGGCAACATTTTTTTTGGTAAAATTCAATGATTAGAAGGGAAAAAGAGTCAATTGCTTTTCTGGCTATTGAATTTGGCACAAAATCAGCTCAAACAGATCCATAAGTCAACTCCACAAAATTAAAATTGCATAAAACTACGAATTTTGATGTAATAAACTAGAAAACATCAAAATCCTAAATAAAAATGTGGCCCTTGACCAGAAGAAAACTTTGAGAGCTCCTAATTCCGAATTAAGCCAACAAATCGCATATTTTCATTTCAAAATCTGAATCCCCAGTGTCGATTTTACATTGGACCGAATTATGAGAAAAATTTCAACAGAAAAAGTCAAGAAAAGCCTTAAAAAAGCTCATGAGCTCAGCTCAGTGAAGGCTCATAAAGGCTCGGTAGGGGCTCGTCAAAGCTCGTGGAATTTTCAAGCGGGGCTCGTCGATGAGCCCCACGAGCCTTTTCATTTTCAACGTCAAATTTTCGATGAGCTCTACGAGCCTTTTTCATTTCCGAGAAATTAAAATTTCAAGAAAACGAGCCTGCATTATCAATGACGTGAAATTGGAAATGAGCCCCACGAGCTAGGCTCGACATAGGCTCACGTAAGTTGAGGCTCGTTTTTAAGCTCGATTCGGAACCTTACCTTCAACTACACTATCCTTCATTCGATCTCCCAAAAAACCAAAAAGTTTCACAGCACAGTAGTAGTCCTCTGAAGCACGGTAGTTGCTCCGACACTTCTACTACTATTCGAGTCGTTGTTGATCGATGCTCTTCGCCTCCGATAGAAGCAGGAAACTTTTGACATCAAAAAATTTCGATACGTCGTGTTCTGAACCAGTATGACTATAGCACATGGGACGGGTGCAGCTGTGAATGTCGCGTTGACAAATAGGGTGATCTCTGAGAAATAAATTGCTGAGTTTTACGGAAACTTTTAGATCCAGTCAACTTATTGTGTCGATTTCAGGAGCTAGGAAAGTGTTTCGGAGAACGATTGCCGGTGCGATGGCGAGGAATAGAAACCGGAAAATGTTCTGGAAAAAAAAACAACTACGCCTGTCAATTTGGCCATAATTACCTGAACTATAGTATGCTTCAAAACTTTGATATGATTCTTGGTCTTATTCACGTTCCACGCATAGCTTTGCATTTTGATTTCGTAAATTATAATTGCACACAATAGCAGATACAAAGTCGCTCCGCCGAACAAGGAGGCGAGAACTACCAGTACTCCTTTTGTAGATCTGCAAGTGTTCACGAAGACGAAGAATCCAGGATGATCGGGTAGGGATTGGCAGTTGGGATAATAGACTTGCAAATGGGTCTTCATGGTTTCTTCGGATACATGAAATGGGAGGATTCTGGATAGTACTGGGAAGAAGACGAATCCGAACATGATGGAGAGAGTGATGAAATAGGTGGAGTCGCGAAACTGGAACTTAGATTTGGAGAGAGCAGTAAAAGTGGGAGCCTGCTTCCAAGATACAGTAGCATCTGATTTTTCCGAAAACTTGTATCAAGCAGTTCTAGACCTTGTATTTTTGGTTGACAAATTTTACATCGTTTATGAAAGTTCACAAAGTTGTTTTCCAGATTTCTTAGTGACGTCTACATCTGCAAACATTCTGAAAGTTCTGAAAATAATCGATTTTCAAAAAAACGTATGGTTGTCTTACTGGTAAGTTCATCTATGTCTTACAAAAACGTTTTTGAGTTTTTGTCAAGTTTGAGCAAAGTTAAGAATCGGTAAACAGAGTAACCGCATTTTCTTCATCGACAGGCATCACCTTCCCTTTACTTTGACCAAATTTATCTCGATTCCTGTGACAGTTATGAAAAAGTTGTCAACTAACAAAATGTTTTTCTCTTTATCATAAGCATTTTGTTAGTTGATTACTTTTTGATACCTATCACAAGAACCAAGATAAACTTGGTCAAAGTGAAGAGAAGAGAGTACCGGTTTACTAATTGTAAGGGAAATACGGTATATCGCAATACCAGCAGAACCACATATACTGGTGAATTTCAGTGCTCAGTCAAATTTTTTTGTAGCTTCTCTTCAGTATAATCCAACTGTTTTGTGAGCGAATGTCGCAAAATGTTGTCAACTACAAAAATGAAGATCTAGAGTTGCTGAAAACACTCACAATTTTTCAGAAAAATCGGATGGCCGAAGATCACTTTTCAAGGTTTTAAAATTGGCCTTGTTGTTTTGACATAACATTTATTCTGATCGATAATGTAGCCTTTGACTGCAATCTCAGTTTCAGAAACCCAAAAAAAAAGTTTTAGTCAACTTGCACTTTTCAAAATTCAGGTGTATTTTATGCCACAAAACCACCTGAAAGAGACAAATCGCGCTCACTCACATGGAATACATTGCCCCGTCTTGCCAGCGTCCTCAACCGTATCAACATTATCATGTACATCATGAAAATGGAAACGGCGAATAGAAAAATCCAGGTGACGAGGAGCAGAAAAGTGCTCACCACTCCACAGAGGATTCCGATGGCCTGTACACCGGGCAGAGGGAGCAGAGGAATCGGATTCAGAATGGAGCCCCAATAGAATTGAGCCAGAAACAAGGAGAACTGAAATGACAAGTTTCAATCCAAATCATTTCGTTAGAGCACATTTACATTGTGCACGAAGGAAACAATCCGATAGCTTGTCGACTCGTTTTTCGAGTTCAAAATTGTCACAAAAAACATGACCGAGTTCACTAATATAGATACAAAGTTCACTAGTAGCATTACAGTAATCTGAGTGAACGGCTCAAAGTTGTCCACTATATAAAAATGACGATAATCCACGGCGAGCGGGATGGAGCACATGTTTCGGAGGAATGAAGCAAGTTATCTAGTCTCTATTTCGGTCGGTCCACAGATTGGATTTCCAGAATTAGCCGGAACTGCGACAGGTGAAGGTACACACTTGCAAAGCATAAACAAAATTTCGGGTGGAGTTTGGGGGTGATTACTAATAGGAAAATAAACTTGGGCTAATACAGATTTTGCAAGCTTTCAAACGGTTGATTTTTTTTTGTCATGTACTCAAATTCGAAATCATTCATTCAACCGATAGCATTTAGAACAGTGGATGCTTGAGGTGGCGGCATTGTTTGGAGGACGTGGCATCCATCTAGAAGGCGATCTCCTCGGCAGTTGGGTCCATGGAGAGTCCAATCCATGCCTGGAAAATGTACACAAGTTTTCTGAATGAAGCCCGGAATCCTTGACACTGACCATAGCGGAGTAGGCAAGAGTGGAGGCAACGAGGATAGCGGTGTAGATGGCGTTCATCTTGGCGGAGGACAGAATTTGATGTGGATCGGATGGATCTTGGTTTGCACTGAGGCTTCCTTCGACTTTTATACCCATCGATTTGTCATCATTCGACCTTGCCACGTGGCGAAAACAGATGTTATCAGCAATATGATGACAAATCGATGGGTATAAAAGCCGAAGGAGACTCCAGTGCAAAAACCGAGATTCATCCGATCCACACCAACAACCGCCCACGCTCACCAAGATGAACTTCGTCGCCACCGCTGTGCTCCTCGCCTCCACTGTCGCCTACGCCATGGTCCGTTGAACGTGTTCTGAACTCTCCAAACAAATATGTGCATTTTCCAGGCCTGGGTCGGAGTCTCCATGGATCCTACTGCCGACGAAGTCGCCTTCTGAGCGCCAGCCACTCCTTCGTGCCAACCACGCGATCCTTACATGAACTTGATACCGCGAAATATAGTATGATGAATGAATGAAGAATGCATTTTTGTAGAGTTCTGATTTCTTGCTTTATCGTTTTGTTAAGCATTGCTGTTGGTTTTTTCGAAACCATCTTCCACGTGGTTTCACTCAAAAAGATCCATTTTTCTCACCAGCAAGATACTTTTGGGAGATTTCTAGAATTTCCGGAAACTTCAAGGTACTTTTTTACACGCTGAAAACAGAACGAAAATCTAGGAGATCTGTGCCACGTCATGATCCTTCGAAAATATGTCTTCTGAATTCTCCGAAAACCTCACTTTCGGTGGGTCCAACTGCAATGACTTCGGCTCCTGAGCCCCACGTCTTTGATCAATGTGGCCCATGTTTCTCCGTTTTCTGTTCTCCGTCTTCAAGTCTGGATCAAATTTCCATAAGTTAATTTCAAGTTCCTCAAAGATGATCTTTCTGGTAAGAAACACGGGGCTTGTGAATTTAGAATCCATATAGAAGATCAAAACAGTTCAAAAAAAAAACCATCTGCAATGTTTTCAATGAAACGATAGAACAAACAACTCTAAACAAAATCATTCTTCATTCATTCATCATTATCATACTATTATCGCTGTATTCTTGATCAAAAAGTTCATGGAACGATCACGTGGTTGGCACGAAGTCGTGGCGCTTAGAAGGCGACTTCGTCGGCAGTAGGATCCATGGAGACTCCGACCCAGGCCTGGAAAATGCACATCTTTGTTTGGAGAGTTCAGAACACGTTCAACGGACCATGGCGTAGGCGACGGTGGAGGCGAGGAGCACAGCGGTGGCGACGAAGTTCATCTTGGGTGGGCGGTTATTGGTGTGGATCGATTGGATCTTGGTTTAGCACTGACGTTTCCTTCGGCTTTTATACCCATCGATTTGTCATCATTTCGCTGATAACATCTGTTTTCGCCACGTGGCAAGGTCGAACGAAGGGTATAAAAGCCGAAGGAAACTCCAGTGCAAACCAAGATCCATCCGATTCCCACCAAATTCTGTCCCACCCAAGATGAACGCCATCTACACCGCTATCCTCGTTGCCTCCACTCTTGCCTACTCCGCTATGGTCAGTGTCAAGGATTCCGGGCTTCATTCAGAAAACTTGTGTACATTTTCCAGGCATGGATTGGACTCTCCATGGACCCAACTGCCGAGGAGATGGCCTTCTAGATGGATGCCACATCATCCACACACCACCACCACTCATCGAAGTGAAGTGTTGTTATTTTACAACTGGGATTCTATTCAATAAATGTTTTTGAAGATGATGATTTGTTCAATGTTTAAAGTGTCGGAAATCAGAAATTTGAAAAAAGACCTCTTGTCAAATCGTGCATGAAGTTTTCTTGCTTCTTGAAGTTGGCTTTGTGCCAAATATTTTCCAAAATCAGAATCATCCAAAATCATGTTTCCAAAGTCGACGTACCTTCATGATTTCATACCATCTGCATTTGAAATCTGAAATTTGAAATCTGATTTGAAATTTCCGTTTATCACTTCTGTGCTTTGCTCATTTTCCTTTCGAGACCCTTCTCTATCTCTGATGTTTTCAGTTGCTATGTTTTGCTTCCTTATTATCATCCCCCGTCATTCAGACCACCCATACACACGTGTCTCTTCATCCTCATTATCCTAATAGAAACTTTTGGGGGTGAGCCAAAGACACAAAACAATGAGTCTACACCTTCCGCCTTGTCCAAATACCGAAAAAAAGTTTTCTTGATGTCCGACGTCTTCTGGATACACCTCACCGAGGTTAGCTCGTCCGTAGGACTATTCGCGTCCGTTTTTGGGAACACTACACTTTTCATATTACTATGTGGTCGATCGGTGCATGGAATCGGCACCTATCGATATTTGATGATCACTTTTTGCGTCTTCAGTTTTGTTTTTACATTATTGGAAAAATTTATGAGACCTGTAACAGTTGCGCTCTATTGACAATTTGAAAGATGCTTGTTTCAGCTTATGCACCATTACGATAATACGATAATAGTGCTCCAACAAAAACGTTTCAATTTTTCAGACTCCACAGCCAGGGTTCTTTCAGGTAGAGTACCTTGACTCATGGTTCTCGAGCATTTCTAGTTTCCAGCATCCTACTGTGGCTGCTTTGCCATGTGCTTCGTCATGTTTGCGGTTCACTTTATTTATAGATATTATGTGGCTTGCCGACCCGATAAGCTTTGCTATTTCCGGGGTCGAAATTATGTTTATTGGATTTTCGGAATGTTTTGTGTCGCGCTTAGTTGGGTGGCCGTGGCCTATGTCTTTTTTCAAGAGGATGAGGAGACAGAAAGGGATTTGATGTGAGTTGCAGAGAAAAGGGAGGAGAGCAAAACGGATTTCGGACTTTTGAGATTCTGAAATTATGGGATTCTGAGATTCCGGAAGGTTTTGAGATTCTGAAAGATTTTGAGATTTTGGAAGATTTTGGAAGGTTCTGAGATTCTGTGATTCTGAGATTCCGAGTTTCCGAGATTTCGAGTTTCCGAGATTCCGAAACGTTGAGATTTGAATATTCTGGCATTCTGAAATTTTGAGAATCCGTGACTTCAAGATACTGAGCTAATGAGATTTCAAGATTCTGGGATTCTGGGATACTGAGATTCTGAGATTTCGAGATTCTGAGGTTCTGAGATTCCGTGACTTCAAGATACTGAGCTAATGAGATTTTGAGATTTTGAGATTCTGAAATTCTGAGATTATGAGATTTTGAGATTCTGAGATTCCGAGACTCCGAGATTCCAGATTCCGAGATTTTGAAATTCTAAGATTCTGCAATTCTGAGATTTCGAGGTTGCGAAAAATTGAAACTTCGAGAGGTTTTGAGATTCCAAAATTCCGAGATTCCCAGAAATCAAGATTCCGAGATTCCGAGACTTTGAAATACTGAACTAGTAAAGATCTGAGATTCCGAAAACCTTGATGTTTCCAATCCACAATCGACGTTTGCAGATTCATTTTATCCACTTGCTACAATCTAAAACGAGAAGATGTTGGAGTGGTACCGTATGCGTTTTATAAAACAACAGAATCCGGCAGAGTTCTGCGAATGGATAATATGATGGGCGTGGTTCATCATTTGGCGGTTATGGTAAGAAACATTTTTGATTCTAATTCATAACTCTGTTCTCTTCAGCAATGCTCCATTACAGTCGTGTTCTACTACGGCATCAAAACCTATTGGAAAATTTGCCACATTCGTGCGAAATCGCAAAAAACTCGCGACCTTCAGCACCAATTTTTCACTGCTCTCGTCGTCCAAACAACTATCCCTCTGTTGGTGATGTTCATCCCTAACTCCGTGCTTACTGTAGCCGCCATTGTGGATGGCACATTTGGAGCATGGGCCAACGTTACCGTAGTCATGAATCATTTGTATCCGGCTGCAGATCCATTCGTGATCTTGTTCATTATTCGGGGATTTCGGAATAGTATTAAGGGTGGGTAGTAAGGTTGCTCTATTGTCAAAAATTTTTGATTCTATTATAGATTTTGTGCTCTGCCGTCGAAGCCAACAGGCAACACTCAGTTCTGTCAATAGTGTCAAGAGGAACGATCACAAATCATTGTCAAGTGTTGTTGACTAATTCATGAGTTCATCAAAAAACGATAATAAATAAATAAGTGGAAAAAAAGCTTTCACAGATTATGTCAAGATCACTCACAGACAAAAAGAAACAATTTTAGAAAAAGTCAAAAGCCTGAATCTCCATGTACCAATAGAACCAGCCCACCAGATTGATACCGATAGCGGAGAACAGGAAAAAAACAGTGAAGACGATTAGAAAAACTCTCTCTAGCACAGCCGCCACCCAGTCCCACTCCATCTCCACAATGTTTCGAGTGTTGAAGGGTGATAATTGGATTTCTGTTGGTTTCAGCACGCTATGGATGCTGTTGCTGGATGGCGCCCGGTTTAAGTTGGGAATGTTCAGGGACTCGGTGTAGCTGGTGTCCATGGGAGCGGCGAATGTTTCCAGCGTGCCGGATTCTTCTGGAAGAAAGAAGTGTTTAGGGAGAAAATGATATCGTTGACTATAGGGTTGAAGCGTCCTGGGTTTTTGGACTTTGGATCTTTGAGATCGAAAGTCAAGATTATAGAGCCCAAATGAGTCCAGTTCTTGTTCTTGAACTTTGTGGTAAACTTACAGTACCGTCCAATAAGACACATTACCGTCCAATACAATCTGACCGTTTTCAGTACAAAATAGTCAACTTTGAGCAGTTGAAAAAGTGTGTTCCAATCACTCAGTTTCTATAAAACTTGATGAATGTATTTAGCAACTCTAGTTCATCATTTTTGTAGTTGACAATTTTCTTCGAAAATCTATGTGAAGTGAGTTACGGGACATCAAACTTGGTATACATTTCAGTGCAAATTTCGAACATTTTCGGGAAAATGATCTTAAACGCGACATAACTGATTTGATTGTAATTTCCAAACAAAGTCGTCAACTACAAGAATGAAGATCTAGAGCTGTTTAATACACTAGTTAACTTTGATGGAAATCGAGTGATTGGAACATACTTTTTCTACTGCTGAAAATGGACCATTCACAAAGTTGACTATCAGAAAATCACCAACACTCACAAAGTATTGTAGGTTCGAGAAAATCCCTAACTTTTTTTAAATCTTGAGTCCAGATTTCAAGCTGAAGGAGTTCTTTAATCTTTGACAAATTAACAAGATTTCATTTTACACTGAAAATTGCGGTCAACTAACAAAATGTTTCCGACAGTGAGACTTATTATTGCTTTTCACCACTGTTTATTATCTGTTCCAGGAATCGAGAAAAAAATTTTGATCAAAGTCACATTCGTTACCGTATTTCCCATAATAAACCGGCATCTCGGCCCCGTCACTATGACTTAATTTATCTTGGTTTCTGTACTAGAGGTTGTCCTGTGGTGTTTCGATAACCCCACTCAGCTGTTCTAGACTTTTTCAGCTTTCATAACAAAAAAAAACGTATATTAGAATGTTTTGCAACGGCTAGATATTTTTGTGTGTCTACGACATTGTTTTCAAAGTCAGCTCAGTTTTGAACATGACACATTCTTCATAACAAAGCTGAAAATTTCAAAGCAACTACATATTCCAAAAAACTTCTAGAGGGATATCAGACTACAACCTACCAATTCTATGCCATTTTGGCATCAGCCATCGATTCTTACCTGTTCAAATGGATAATAAACAAAAATTTCAAAAAGTTCCCACTCACCCATCTGCGATGGAGGTGAATCGATGATGCCGATATCGTGATTCTTATAATCCGAGATCTGATTAAACTTCTGCGCTCCGTCCGTCGACGTGGCCATTAACTTGGAGTGATCTCTGGCCAACTTGTAGACCTTGGTCCACATGCTATCCCTTCTTTGCATCCGTTTTCGATGCTTCTCTTCCTTGGCGCGTTTCGCGTAGGCCTGTTTCATGACGAGCGGCATTTGTATCCACACGAATGGAGCTATCCGATGCGTCCACTTCATCGTGTTGGATGCCGGTGGGTTCCCGATGGATCCCAGTTTTTGAACAAAGATGACTGAGGAAGCCGCCAGGGTTCCAAACGAGATGATGGTGATCATCAGGGTGTAGAAAAGACCTGAAAGTTATTATCTTTGCTAAGAACCGCTAATAAAATTTTACCTATCAATGGTACACATGTAGATGTGGATGGCATTTTGTCGGAGACCATAAAGATCATGATAGACATGGAGAGTAGTGTAGTGATGCCTAGTGTGATTTTCTCCTGTCGCAAGTCGTGTACCGAAGACGACCTGGAACCAACACAATTATCCCTGAGCTTTCCAAAATTTTGTTAATAGAGGTACATGAGAAGTTAGAGAGCCTGAGCCAAGCTTCACAACATTCAAAAAATAACAACAACTCTGGGAAAAGACGGAGGAGGACATTCCTAAAGAACATATCATCATTCAGCTAATAGGGTTGGTTAGTCTCCCAAACGCACACGTTGCAGAAGTTGGTGAACGGATTGACTGACGTGAAAAACCCGATGATCGAGATGAAGGTGATCACGGCGGTCGGTGCGATGAGGTTGAGGACGTAGTAGAGCGGCTTGCGTTGAATGACGACGTCGTAGTGGAGAAGGGTGTAGTTGTTCGGGCAGCAAGAGTACTTTTTTTCTTGACGGTCCACTGGAAATTTGTTTTGAGACTTTGAACCCTTCCCGAATCCCTTCCGTTCAGTTTAACCAAGATTATCTTGGTTCCTGTGAAAAACTTCAACAAGTGGTCAACTAACAAAATGTTTCTGACAAAATCAGCAACATTTTGCTAGTTGATCACTTTTCAATAGCTGTTACAGGAACCGAGATAAATTTGGTTGAAGTGGTCAAAGTGAGGGTTCCGTTCGAATTGCAGAACTCAGGCTAAAATTTTGAAACTTCTGAAGCTCATAGATCGCATTCTAAACGTGAATTGTAGGTTTTAAAACAATGGATCTATGTGTTAAACTTTTTTTCCAGTGGTGTTCAACACATACAGTACCGTCCAATTTGATATACCGTTTGACCATTTTCAGCGCAAAATGATCTATGGGCTGTACTCAATTGGAAGGTTTTTGCGACAAACCATACCGTGTTCCTGGAATTACTCGAAGAGAGTGAAATTCAAACTGTAGAATTCTACCGCTGAATCACCGATGCTGGCCCATACCACTTGATCAAAATTTGAACATTTAAAAAAGTGGGTTCCAATCACTCGATTTTTTTGAAACTTGGTGAAGGTATCAAGCAACTCCAGATCTTCATCTCTGTAGTTGACAACTTTTTCTGAAATTTGTTGTGAAATTTGAAAGTGTGCACTAAACTTAAGATTTGATGTCGCATGACTCTACGCGACACAACTCCCTTCACAGCAATTTTCAGAAAAAGTTGTCAACTACAAAAATAACGATCTAAAGTTGCTTGATATATTCACCAAGTTTCATAGAAATCGAATGATGGGAACATACCTTTTCAACTGCTCAAAGTTGGCTATTTTGCACCCAAAATGTTTTTTCAAATAGGTCATCTCCTTTGATTCATGCTCTCTTTTCTGTGTGTGGGTTGTGAATGACGCATGGGGTTTAGTTCGTTTTCTAATCCTACTCCACTAACTTTTTTCTAAGACTTTTGATCTTCCAAAAGTGTCCAACTCCAATTATCCACTCACCATGCGTCACCAAAACACTCCACGCATCGTTTTCCAGGAAGTTCTGCAGTCCGACGGGTCCGTTTTTGAAGTGATGCGGATAATAGTCGATGAGGCCATTATCAAACGACCAACTTCCGAACGTCATTCGGCATTTCTGAACGGATTCAAAAGTAGAAAATAAACTTTTGGGTACTGTACCTGCATATCAAACGGGAAGAATCGGAGATTCAGAAGACAACTGATTTTGTAGATCGTCGGATAGAGGAGCTCCACTCTTGCACCCCGTTGTTTGCCCAACGTCACCAGCTTGACATGGGTGAGCTTTTTGGAAGCGTTATCGTCCATTTCAAGTCTAAAAACTTTTGCTCGAAATCTTAAATTCTGAAATCTCTGAAACTCACGAATTATACAAAGTGGTGTCCGGCAACCAGACATCATCGTGTCGCACCATAATCTCTGTTTCATTATCGAAGTCCTCGGGGTCCCATCCTAACATTTGATCCACCCATCTCTATAAAAAAAAGTGGCCGAGTGTTTTGTTGACCAGTGAAACAGACCTCTACTACCCATGCATTTAATAGTAGGAATTGTTGGGGCTCGTTCTGAAACAGACATAAAATTGTGATGGGTCTGGATGCGTCATGTTTTCGGGGAAAGCAAAACACAGGCAAGATTTTGAGCTGAACATCAACTGGACCTGTAGACTCAAGATGGGAATATTCAGCAAGAAAATTTTAGAGGTTCAGTTTCGTCAAAGATGGATTGTAGACCAGAAAGTTCTAGAGACCTTTAAGACCTACTAGACCTTCAAGTTTTCTCCCGTTCCATGCTAGATTCTAGGAGCCCTGAGAGAATGTCTGGCAGCTGTTATCGGTTATCGGATTGGACCCCTCGGCACTCGGAAACTCGAAAAGTGCACCGAGTGATCAGAGAACAATCTACGGGTCGTTTTGCAGGGGGATTGACATGTGTAGCAATCATAACCCGGTGGTTTCTGGACCTGCTGGGGAGAGAGAATCGTAGTCATTCTGTAGGCGGAATTTGCGGAAATCTGACTTTCAAAATGACCATTCTTATGAATCGATGTTGAAAACTAGCCGATCCGTTTCCCTTCACAGTTCCAAAATAAGACTTTTCGGTCGTTCATTTTTGTCGAAATATTTTGAAAAAACTCGACTGAAAGTTCTAACCATCTGTCAATCACTGTGCTGGCCGAAAAGACAGGAATTATGGTGATTTTCAGTGCAAAATAGCCAACTTTGAGCAGGTGAAAAATATGTTCCAATAACTCGATTTCTATAAAACTTGGTGAATGTATTAAACAACTCTAGATCTTCATTTTTGTAGTTAAAAACTTTCTACGAAATCCACAATCAAGTCAGTTATTGTCGCCTTTAAGATCATTGGTCCTAAAACATTTCGAAATTTGCACTTAAATGTACCAAGTTATGATGTCGCGTAACTCACTTCACAGCAATTTTCAAAGGATGTTTTCAACTTCAAAAATGAAGATCTAGAGTTGCTTAATACATTCACCAAGTTTGGTAAAAATCGAGTGATTATGTAATACTTTTTCACCTGTTAAAGTTTATTGCACTGAAAATCGCCAAAAGCACTGTACCACACAAATCAAATGGGTCCGAAGTTCCAACTTCTGACCAAAATCTGACCAAAGTTTGAGCTGACTTTTATCACTCACCACTTGAATAATCTGATACAACTGTATCGACATGGAAACGTTGATGGGCGAATCCTTCTTCACCTTGGGTATCAGTCCCTTTTGATAGTTTTCCAGAATGTTATTCGCCAACTCGTATTGAATCGGCAAATTTGAGTTCAGTGCCAGCACATTGGACCAGATGGCGAATATTAGTAGCGTCGAATAACGATTCCGCATTTCGAGAAGACTGAAATTTGGCAATATTGCCGTTTGCAGAAAGTTAGCACTTTCAAAAAGATCAGGCTCAAATGAATCAAGAGCTGGAAAGAAATAGAGGGGTGAGATGAGATAATTGAAAATCAGGTTAGCCTGGCCGAGACAAGTACGGGCTGGGACCAAATGGAGATGAAAATAGAAAAAAAGGCGCAATGCTTTTTGAACCTTGATTTGAAAAATCAGATTTACAGATATACGCGGGAAAGTGGTCTGGAATGTTCTGGAACTGGAAGCTTGTGACATTTGAGTGTTTCAAGACCGTTAAAACCGAAGGAGTCAGAAAAATTTGGAAATCAAAAGTTTGACGAAAAAATGGGTATCCTACAGTGTTGGCCAAAAGTTTTCGAATTTCGGTGACTGCAAAATGATCAACTTTGAGCAGTTGAAAAAGTATGTTCCAATAACTTGATTTCTATAAAACTTGGTGAATGTATTAAGCAACTCTAGGTCTTCATTTTTGTAGTTGACAACTTTTTTTGAAAATCACAATCAAGTTCGTTATGTTGTGTTGAAGATTATGCGCCCTGAAAAAGTTTCAGGTTTGCACTGAAATGAACTGAATTCGAAAGTTGTGTTACTATACACGACATAACTGACTTGATTGTGATTTACAGAAAAAGTTGATAACTACAAAAATTTAGATCTAGAGTTGATTGATACACCCAAAAATTTTCAGCAAAATCGGATGATTGGAACATACTTTTTCAACTGCTCAAAGTTGACTATCGGAAAATCACCAAAATTCGTAAAGCACTGTAGGTTCGAAAAAGGTCCAAACTTCTTCAAAATCTTGAAGTCCAAATTTCAAGCTAAAGGAATTAGAATCTTCAACAATTTCCCAAATTTTAAATATCGAAAAATTCGAACAACAAAAAAAACTGCTCCTCTCTGTCTCTCTCCTCCAATGACCACAAAACAACGGGGCATTCTTTTTTAATCCCGGCTCCCCCCTTCTCTAACAAAAAGAGCACTCAAAGAGCACCGACTGGCTCCGCGGACCATTTTGTCTCTTTCTGCCCCCCCC
>LR543390.1:0-57810 GCA_900536305.3 Caenorhabditis sp. 40 LS-2015 | reverse complement strand
CCCCCCCCCCCCCCCCCTTTGCTCATCTTCTATCAATTCGTGAGTGAGTAAAAGTGAGTGAGTGTGTGTGCAAGAAATTGAGACGGATCGGGTTTCTATCATCACTTTTTTCGTGTCTATCTCTAGATATCTGAGGATGAGTGTGTTGTGTTTTTCACATGTATCAAATCATCACCACGTTTCTAACGCGGGTAATTTGTCAGCTGGGCAGAGAGAGAATCGTAGTTATTCTGTAGGCGAAGATTGCGGAAATCTGACTCTCAGAATGGCCTTTCTTGCGTAGCTCAAAACTAGCTGATAACTTTTCCGTGACTCTTCACAGTTCCCAAATAAAGACTTTTCGATTGTCCATTTTTGTCGAAATATTTTGAAAAACTGGACGGAAAGTTCAGTAAATTACAGTGCTGACCGAAAGTATACAAATTTTGGTGACTTTCAGTGTAAAATGATCAGCTTTAAGCAGTTGAAAAAGTAAGTTTCAATTACCCGATCAATCTCAAAAATTGAAATTTTGTGGCGCTACAGCGTTTTTTTGGGCAGCGGAATTTCGGAGTGTCGTTGCGCGAAGGCTCAAAAGTTGAGGAATGAATAATACAATTGACTATTCCCTCTTTATTGGAGCAAAGAGACTATACTGAACTTTAGCACAAATAGGTTCATAGGCGGACGAAAAAAAAATAACTCGATTTCTCGTCTCATAAAAAATTGAAAATTGAGATCCCATGGTCCTCTCTAATAGAGAAGATGAATAACAGAAAACAATACGTCAAAATGGTTGAAAAATTGAAATTGGAAGGGAAAACGAGGAAATGGAGGGGGAAGAAAATTATAGGAGAAAATTGAGATGGGTGTTAGAGTTTTTCATGAGATATTCAAAAAAGAGAGACGATGGAGACAATAATGAGTATCTTTTTGTTTCTTTTTCAAAGGAGGGCAGAATTAATGGAAGTTTCCTAGAAGCAATGTTGGTTCTTTGGATGATTATAAATTCAGAAGTTCTAACATTCTTAACGTCGAAAAAAAAGTGCTAATAATGTTGCTTACTAACCGTCAAACTTGTCAAAAAATTCTCAAAAAAAATGCAATTTTTCAAGTAAGAAAAAATAGAGACAAAGAGGGGACCTACTGGTCAAACAAGGGGTGCTAAAAGAAAGAGAGAAAATGAAATTTCGAATAACGAAAACCTTAGAGGATGTTTCTTTTGTTTCTAGGTTGGTCGAGAGGTTTCAATTAGAAAATGAGATTTATGAGGTTTCTGAGATTCTGTAATTTCAGAATTATGAGATTCCGAGACTTCAAGATACTGAACTAATAAGAATCTAAGATTCTCAACTTCTGAGATTTTGAGATTCAGGGATTCTAAGATTCTGAGATTCTAAAGTACTGAGATTTGGAGATTTTGAGATTCTAGATTTCTGAGATTTTGTGATTCTAGGCTTCTGAGAAAACGAGCTTCTGAGGTTCTAGGATTCTGAGCTTCTATGATCCCATAACTCGAACAACTTCAAACCTTTAGTTGTCTCTCAAAACAAGACGAAACAAGTTCCAAATAGTGACTGCCCCCCTCCCTAAAAAAATATGTTCAGTCATTGGTCCCAAACTGATGGGATGGGGTGAGTGGGTAGAGAGATGGGGCCTGGAGTACTCGGTTCACTAAGACCCCAGATGGGATTTCGTTTCTTTTTTTTTGAGGAGAGAGAAAAAAACGTGTTCCCTTTCCATGTGTCCATCCAACTAGGGAGGAGGAGGAGCAATTTCATTTGAATCCTTCCGTTACTTCGATATCTTTTTGCTTGTTTTGTTTTTGAGGAAAGTGGATAGTGTGAAAAACCCAAAAATAAAAGGAACAACAAAAAATCAATAGAGTAAAAAGGAAACAGGAAGTAAGTAAAACGGCTAGTTGCGTTTATGACCTCAGAAAAATGAGCTCATTTAGAAGTTGGAGTAACTATTTCCAGGGGGTTCGAAAAGATGATGGGCGGTTTTGGAAATGGTGATAAAAGTTCTAACATAAATTTTGTTATTATCCATTCGCCAATCTTTGACTATCCGCTATAACAACACTCCGCTGTTCCACAGTGCGCTAAAGTGAAAAGTGTTCGCGGGCGAAATTTTCAACCTTTATCCAATTAGCGCACTGTGGAACAGTGGAGTGTCTTTATTGCGGCCAGTCAAAGGTATGCGAATGGATAATAGATAAAAATCTTACACCTACAACTTTCAGCTGGATTTGATCTACCAGGATCTATGGAGCAGAATATAGCATCTGTGTTTTCATCCGCCAAGAAATATAATATAATTTTCAATTTTTCAGACAAAACTTCTTGTACACCCGGATCCGTTTACCTACATCTCAAAGTATCACCATTTCACTTTAGACTTAGAAGTGTACCTCCTAGAATAAGTTTTTTTGTAACATTTTGTAACAAAAAAAAACTTCCGGGTCTTGGATAGTATTACACTGTGCACATACATACAATAGAAGGCAATCAAAGGGTTTATAGAAAATCAATAAAAAACAAATCTCTCATCTGATTTTCTGATTTTCTCGCCGAGGTTTTTGACGTTTTACAACACCAATTGGTCCCCCAAATATCTCTATCTCTCAGATCAATTGGACATCGGGGGTCGAGCAGAGAGAGGGGGGTACCGGGATCATTGAGCAATGATAATAGATGAGAGGAAAATGATCGGGTGATCTGTTTTTTTGAGAAAGAGTGAGTAGATCAAAACGATTTATAACTTCACTATCAAAGCCCGGTTTCCTGGGATCGAAAAAAGACTGACTTGAGATTTTCATTCTAATATCAGAATCTGGAGGATTTCTGCTTTAGTGTTGTCGAGAGTTTACACAATCATGAAAAGTTTGTAGGACAGGATTTGGAGATGAAAAAATTCAATTCGTACTTACAGATTGCTACAGAAGCTGAACAAAACGCATCAAAAATTTTTCATCGAGACCAAGACACCTGTGCTGGCCCCATTCCCTTATCCTCAGTTCAAAGACATTTGTCTTGGGTTTGCGTTCGGAATTTCAAAAAGTTGTGAACTAAAAAAATGTAGGTCTTATTATCACCAACATTTCATTAGTTAGCACCTTTTTTAAATTCCCAATTCCAACCGAAATAAATGTCCTTGAATTGAGGCTTACGGTGAGCACCACTATTACATGTTTCATGGAATGTGTGTCCACCAGTATTCAGCAGAAAAGGTGTTAACAAAAAAATTTAGATATTAATAAGATCTATCGATTGGTATAAAAATTGTTTCAAACTCTTGTCTGAAAACTGAGATACAGTCTTTCTTCTGACTTCTGTGTACCAGACGGGAGAAACGCCACATTTCAACTCCCCATAAACAGTTTCAATTGATATTTATACCATTCGATAGCTCTCATTAAGATCTACATTTTATCTGTGGACACCTTTCCTGTAACATTTTTCATTCCGAAGATAATTCGTTTTCTGTAAATTTCCATGGGCCTCTTCCGCTCAACTCTGCTTTCCACTTGTCCGGATGTCCACTTCATGAAAAACAGGCCGAACAAATCTGCCCCAGATCCAGACCCATCTTCAACTTGAATTCAGGTTCGCCCATTTATTTTTTCCAATCCTACTTTCAACATTTTCATTATAACCTTTCTCATTCTCCGATCTATGGTTGTAGGCTTTCCAACAATACGCATTTCATTAGAGAACCACGAAAAACTGGAAGGTTGAAAACAAAAAGAGCCCTCGGAATTGGAGACTTGATCTTTTTCCTGGAGGCTCTCAACTCATTCCCATCTTATGTTCGTTTTTTATTATTCTTCAACTGAAAATTCATAATAAGGCCTCCTCTAGAAACCAGTAATTTATGTTCATCAACTGCAATGTATGGAAAGTTGCGCTGAAAAAGTTTGAGGTTATTGCCTTTTGCTCTATATCTGATTCCGCCTGGGCTCGGACCCACTGAGTTTTGGTCAAAACATTTTACGACCCACTCTTGAAACTCGATGAAGACAAACATACGTTTTCCAGTTTTCGCGACTTTAGATCTCCGATTTTCGCAAGTCCAGACTATCAGACTATCAATGAGTGTTCCCTTCCACGACGTTCTTTGCTGCAACAAAATTACTCTGGATTGTAAAATTCACAATGAAAAATGTGTGACTAATAAAGCTTCTCGTCTAGCATTCAAAACCGTAAACATGTTGTTTGGTGACTTTGCGATACTAACGAAGCTCATTTAAAGAAGGAACATGCTATAATAAAGAGGCCGCGTCATAAAAAAGGCATGAGATGAATATGCGTTTTCCACCATTCTGAATAATCAGATTGTGGTTTTGCTGTGGGTTTTCTGTGCACCAATAACTTTACCAGATATTTTTTTCAAGGATAGTGAATTTCTAGTTACAATAATTTCTGGAACATTGATAGTGTTCATAGATCATTACGGTCAAAACTTATTGGAAAAATTACACCTGAAAATAAAGCTCCCGGACATTTCGCAACCAGACGACATTCCGCAACTGGTTTGGTTGCGAAACGGCTGGCTGCGAAATGATTGGTTGCAAAACGTCCAGTTGCCAAATGTGCAGTTGCGAAACGTCCGGGAGCCGAAAATGTGTCTACGGAAATTGAAACTCCGCCCATTTTTTCAACTCTAACAACCCTTTTTTTTCTAAATTCCCAATCGTGTGAATGATGCACATAGGATGCTTTTGGATCACCGGAAATTAAACATTCCCGTTTTTCAATTGGATGAGATTTCCTATGATTCCGGACGTTTTCGACCCATCACTTTTAAACCAAACTTTTATCTCGAATTCCACTTTTCAGCCTAAAACTTTTTCTGTCTTTTTTTTTTTTTCTACACCTTTGTTTTTTTTCTGTGAAACATCACTCACCAATAACCAAAAAAGTTTCTTGGAACTTAAAATGAACCTGGGTCAAAATTCATCATCAAACCTATTGGAGCGTGAAGCAGAAACTAGCAGAACTTTTTCTGATTCGAACTTTGTTTGAGATGTTGAATTCTGAAGATTTCTGGATCATATGACCTCTTTGGATTTTCATCCCTAAATCCGGAATCCGGATACGAACCTTTAAATGTATAATAGAACAGATTCTAGGAGTTCTGATCTCTTGAACCTCAATTCGTGCTCAAAAGTCTCGAATGATCATATGAAATCAGGAAGTACATTAAAGTTGCTCAGCATTCAACAAATTTCCATTTACGCTTCATCATTGTTCAGCATGATTCAACAGATTCTTGCTTTTCAAATTTCTGCTGCACATCTCAAAAATAGACACTGAACTGTGCTCCATTTCTAACGTCCTTTGTGCCCTATAGATCACAAAAGATACACTTGCATCGTCTTTACATTCCAGTTAATACCTAAACAATACACCTGTACTAAGAAGGTTAATCCTAATAAGAGGTACGAAGAACTAGACAATAGAGGTGGGGATGTAAGAACAATAACGGATAAGCGTTAGGCATCAGATATCTTAAAGATTTAAGGATTTAAGATACGCAGGAATCTTATAAATAGGCGAAAAAATGCTTGAATCGGCACATAGGCATTTTTTTTTTGGTGAGTTGAGAAGAGTACGGTGAGTGTTTTCGGAAAAGTCAATTCACAACTTCTAGATTCGAATCTCCAGTGTTTTCAGAAACTTTCTGGTTTTCTGCCCGTAACTGGAATTTCGACAGAACAGTTGTAGAATAGTTTCAGACAGTCGAGTGACTTTTCTGATTAGGGAATAACCTGAGTAATGATTGGAGTTGCAAAATGTCCAATAAATTATATTGGTTGTGCTCCGGACTATGCATTCTCGAGAAAATTGAGTTTGAAGTACGTAAACCCAGTTGGTTTTCAAAGAAAACTCGCAGTTCAGTTTAATTCCACTGGTTTTAAGTAATTCAAATTCGATTTTTTCAAGAATGCAAAGTCGGCTGCAGAAAAACAATATATGAATCGATTGCAAATCTTTTCAGTTTTCTAATGATAAATCACACATTCTGAAACTCCAACTATTACTCAGGTTAATCCCTTTTGAAATCTGTTAACAGTCCAGGAACTCCTTTAAATTTTTCAGAAATTTTCGGGGGAATCCTGAATTGTATTGAGATTCGAAATTTGGAAACTAACTCACTTGATTCTGGTGGTATTCAACAGTTGTCAATTGCGATATACTAGAGATAGAGTGGCGGAAAATCTAGCAAGGAAATCGCTTCTTTGGATGATCTTTTTCTCAAAATCTGGGTCCCGATAATATCGCTCCCACAGATTCAGAATGAGAAATGAAAACCAGCAAAACGCTCACCTGATTCGAGTTATGATCTGGCAAAGTTGAGTCCTATACTGATCATGAAGGTACATGGATTGTAGGGAATATGAAATTTCACGTCAATGATAGCTATAGGAAGCAATTTTGCGAGGGCATAACTCGGTTCAGGGGAGCATTTTGCTGACTTTAATTTCAGATTCTGAATCTGTAGGATCGGTTTTACTTTGACTCAGATTGTGAGAAAAAGTTCAACCCGATAACTCTTGCAACCTCCCTGTAAGAAATATCGAAGAAGTCAGTTGCTTGAAAACCCATTTTCAATTCCTCAACGTTGACCGTTTCACACTGAAAATCACCAAATGGAATGTTCAGTGTCCGCTTTTGTATTAAGCCGGGCTTTCTCTTCAAACTTCATATAATTTTTTGGGTTCGGCTTCTTCCTGATCTTCTTAACCTGATCATACAAAGATCTCACAAAATTTCCCCATCTTCTAGACCTGACGATGTTACAAACCTGACACCTCATCCAACTCGATCTTTGCACACACACAGACACATTTTTCGATGTCCTCATTACCCAAAACTCCCTAAAACTTGCCTCAAGTTTAGAAACGCCTCTCTTAGCCAACTCAAAGATTCTAGTTGGCCCTCTTTCTCTTTTTCGAAGAAAATTTTCATTTCGAGTTTCGCATCGGACGTCCAAGAAGAGCAGGAACTTCCGTGTTTTCTCTTTTGGTTTTCACTCTTTGAGGACACTTTTCTCCGAGAGGTTCCTGGATTTCAATACTTCCTCTCACTATCTAGGTCAAATTAATATCGAGAGTACTTTTTCGATTCAGCGTCTGAAATTCAGAAGACGCAATAATAGACAAAGTTTACACGGGGTTCGAGTTATGACCTTCCACGGGGTTTCAGACAGGAAAACAATCGAGGTATAGTTCATCTCCAAACAATGAGATCTATTTTGAGACCCTATACTTTCTGCGAATCTTGTTTGAAGCCTTGGACTCTAACCAGGCAACCCGTTTTAGGGTACCTTTGAGAATGTTCTACAAATTGGCTCATCTATAGAGCAGAATCAGAGCTCTCGAATGTGCTATGTGGCTACATGCGAAAACTTCTCGAAGTCGAGATGCAGCCTTCGAAATGTGATCTTCATCACCGTTTCTGCCCTTCGAACATTGGCTCGCCACCTTTTGGAGCATGTATCTTGACTTCTAGAAGTTTGCGCAGGTAGCCACATAGCACAGTCGAGAGCCCAGATTCTGTTCTATATATGAGCCATTTTATAGGAAAGGCTCAGAGGTACCTTAGTAAAAAATTCACCTCAAAACCCACTGTTCCCCAATTTCTGACTCATAACTGTCCTCAAATGACCCGAATGCCTCAAATCATTGCTCTCTTTGTTTTTGTGCATTGGTCTGTGCTCATTAAGAACCTCTTTTTCCCCATGCTTTCCTTCAAAGAATAGTAGACTTTCATTGGTTTTCACTCGAGACAGGAAGCACGTTACCTTTTTTTTCATTCAATCATTGGTCTAGGTGTTCTTTCAGAACCTTTTTTGGCTAGTGTGGCTTGTCTGAAATGTAGACCTCAATCCTTGAGGACACTTAAAAACTTTAAAAAAAGCATATCTTCAATTTCTAAGTTTCAAAATTGGCTAATAAGATTTGGATTTGAAGTGGAACTTTCCCCGGAAGTTAGTCAGTTTCAAACTTCGCACTTTTTCTCTAGAAACATCATTTCCAGATTCAGAATTTTCCAGAAACCTCTAGACTCCAAGAAAACCCAATGATCCTCTCCTGCTCCATACACGTTTCGAGAAATGTAATTAGTTTTGCTACACTCCTCCTCATTCTTCTTCTTCTGCTCGTTCAATTTCCCCTCCTCTTTCATTTTCGCATATATTATGTTTCGTTTTTAAAAACGGATAATAATATGGGGAGAATTTCTGGGCGGCTACTTGATCGTTTGCACTTTTTGCGAAATTCCGCAAGAAAAATTTGAAATGCATTAAAATTTTGGAATCGAAAATTGGGAACGTTTTTGGGCGGGGCTCCAAAAAATTTGAACCAACTGATTCACCATCGTCATTTTTGGTCTCTAAGAGATTCTTCGAATTCCAAAAATTAGCAGATTTTTTCTTACTCATCTTCTTACGGTCTGTTGCTCTGATCTTTGCTCCCAGATTCTTGATGATTCTGAATGTTTTTTTTCAGCGATTTTCAGCTACCAGAGCCATCATGAACTCCTCTTCAAACGCGACCGAGATTTCGGTGGGGCAACCCGAGGTTTCCAGTCAATCTCAACGGATGATCGTTACATTGGTCATCTTTTCGGTGGGTTCGGAGTCTTGCGGCAAATCTAATCGCAAATTTTCAGATCTCTCTTACCGGCCTCATCGGAAATCTGGCTGTATTCATGTTCGCCACCACTCTCAAAACCCTTCAAAACTCGTTCGGAAGACTCTCTGCATCGCAGTCGTTCGCCGAAGCGATCCTTTGTGCAGTCTTTATGTGCTTCTACTGCCCAATGGTCTTACTGTAAGTGCTGGAATTGGACACGTTTTTGGGCTTTTTTTCTGTACTTAGAGTTGTTTCGCTGTTACCGGAGTGTACCATGCGCCTGGCAGGTTTCGTATGGATCTATATAGAGTTCCATGCAAAAGTTCTAGAAAATGATCAACTTTGAGCAGTTAAAAATGTGGTTTTCAATGTTTTTAAAAATTGGTGTATGTATCAATCAAATCTAGATCTTCATTTTTGTAGTTAACAACTTCTCGCGAAAATTGCTGTCTCGTAAGATACGTCTTGAATAGTTACGCGACCTCGAATTTCGGAGTTGTTTGACCTCTTCTCTCTAACGCGTCATAACTCACTAGATAGCAATTTTCCAGAATGGTTTTCAACTGCAAAAATGAAGATCTAGAGTTGCTTAACAAACTCAGGGATTTTCAAAAAATCGTAAGGCTAGCAACCATTTTTCAAGTCATCAAAGATGATAACTAGTTAGTTTTCATTTTGTACTGATAATCATCAAATTTTGGCCTTAAGCTTAGGTATGTATATCGATACATAGATGGCCAAAACTCCTCTCCAAAATACACAATCCGTTCTCAACTTCCCCCTTTCCTTCCAGCGACATTTCCTCGTTTAAAATCGCATCCGCCCACGCCGGACTAATCCTCCTCTTCTGCTATGACGTCTGCATCTTCTCGCACCTGTTCATCGCCTTCAACCGTTTGTGCGCCATCTCGATGCCCATCGAGTACAATCACATTTTCAAGTTAGTCCTGTTTTTCGTTCGGATTGAGCTGAAACCGACCTTGTTCATTTTCAGCGAGAGAAATACGCGGATTCTAATTGGCCTCGCCTACGCGATCCCATGCTTTACGTCGCTCTACATGCATCTAGCAAGTGAGTCTTTGTCTGAAAAGCGGGGGGTTCCGGTCATTTTCCGGTTCGCAATGAGGTCGAGACCATTGAAACAAACACGTGGTGATATAATGGAAACTGGAAGACTTAAAAATCGGGTCTGCAACAACTGAGACCATCTGAATTCCAGACAACTGCCTCCTCCCCTACGTGGACTTTGGCTGGTACTTCGGTGTCAACACTTCTCCAAGCTGTGACGTCATCAGATTCTATGTAGATTTCTGCAAAGATTTTGGTGTCGTCGCGTTGATTGCCGTGGTTGACGTGATGACTATTGTGATGATCAAAGTTACAGCACCAGGAATGGTGAGTTGGAAAAAAAACTGACGGAAGCAAACTTTGATTCTGTCTAGAATGTGGTCATAGATCTTGTAGGATCAGTCTTCAAAAATTGAAAATAAGATCAATGTTTTTTACAAGGTCTTAGACTCGCTAGACCACTCACATCGTCTTTTTCAGCGTCTCATGTCAGCCAACTGCGCTCAAAGTCAAAAAAAGCGCGAACGCGAAATCACTTTCGTCAAACAGTGCCTCATCCAGGGAGCCGTCTTCACCACAGAACTCATCTTCTTCTTCATCATCTCTGGCATGCAAACTCAGCCTGTCATGATCTTCTTGTGCACAACTGTCGCGTGGAGCCTGGTTCACACTATCGACCCTTTGGTTTTGATTCTGCTGAATCGGGAGTTTAGAAATATGTTGATGAAGAATCCGATGGGAAGGGGAAGAAGTGAGTTTCACTTATTTTTGTACCATACTAACAAGAAGAATTCCTGAATCTGGGTCGAAGTGAAATCGACTTTGTAGATTCAGATTCTGAAATGAAAATCAGCAAAATTCTAACGTGGTTCGAATCATGACCTCGCAAAGTCTTCTCAAAAAGCTCCCTCCAAGATCACTATAGTATCAAACTTCGCGAGGTCTCAACTCGAATCACGTAAGCATTTTGCGGATTTTCATCTCGGAGTCTGAATCTACAGGGTTGGTTTTACTTTGATCCAGATTATAAGAAAAAGTTTTTAAAAACACAAAAAATTTTTTTTGAGGAAGAAAACGAAACTTCATGAAAACACAAATGCGCCTTTAAATGTAAAGTAGTGCCAAGCAGACTACGACGCTCCGAAACAACGCACTGCGCTTTTCAAAAAATAACTTTTTCGAAAAAAGTTGGAAAAAAATTTTCAAAAAAAGCTCGAAAAAAAATGTTTCGAGAAAAAGTTCGAAAATTTTTTCGAAAAAACACACACTGGTCGTGACCAAAGTTGCTCTAATGGTTGAATATATCTATATATTCGGAATTCCGAAAATTCAGAAAAATCCGAGCATTTTCGGAATGAAATTCCGATCGGAATAATTTCGAAGGAAAATTTCGGAATGAAATTCCGACCGGAATACTTCCGAAGTAATTTTTCGGAATGAACTTTCGAAATTGTGGCACATAGTACTTAAAAGTGTCTTAGAAACACAACAGATGGAATGATTGGAGATATAGTAAACAACGCGTTTGTTATGGGTGGATTATAGGTTTATTATGGCTTGGATGCTACATAAGAGGAGACGCTGGGCCGATACAATGCACGGGTAGAGAGATAAAGGGGAGGGAAATGAATAAAATGAGTAAAAGTTGAAGAACCGTCACGAATGAGCGAAATCTCGCCTTTTATACTGCTCGCGAGAGAGTGGAGACGCCAGACAGGCTCGAAAAGGGCGGCAGATTTGTAGGGAGAATCTCGGTGGTTCGGTGGAGCGCCGTTGCTGTGCCGTTGCTGCGCGACGAGAGAGAGTGCGCGAATCGAGGAGACGCAGACATCAAACGGCGGTTTTGGCTTTCCGAGGCCTGGAAAAAGCAACTTTGATGTGGGATGTGACAGCTGGGTGTTGGGGAGACTGGTAGGCGTCAACCCCTTACACCTTCCCCCTTTTGCAAGAGACCGTCCTCGGTCGTGGGTGTACTTAGGCTGAGAACTTGGACTTGGAGGAGGGTTGACGGTTTTCTGCTCTGCGTGGATCTGGATCTGGTGGCTTAGAAGTCCTGCTTCAGGATGGTTTCCAGCGCTTTGATATCCTTTGCCTCGGTGACTGATGCCTTCGGAATTCCCGCCATAATTGTACTCCACGACTTGGCCTTGTCCAGTTGATTGGTGTTTACCAGGATAATTGCTGCCCGTTGGTGTCTTGATGCCGCGACATTGAGTCTCTCCGCGTTGTCGATGAAGGTCGAGTTCCGGAACAGGTGGCTCTTCGTTGTGCAGATGATGGTGAGAGGATACTCGGCTCCCTGGGACGCGTCGACCGTTGAAACCACGACGTCGTTTCTGACATTCCTCGAAACCAGGGCCGCTTGTGCTTTGTAGTACGAGAGCACCGCTACTGGTTGGTCCGGACTATGTTCGAACCAAAGCTCCGTGAGACGTTTCGCGATGGCGGCTTCCTTGGCGTTTCTCAACGACGTTCCGTCCATGACTTCCTTCGATGCCGTGTGGATGACCGCGATAGGGAAAGCGTCCGAGATGCCAATCTTCGAAAAGAATAACACCTTGGAGGGAGCTTTGAACGGAGCCAGCTCGTTGCCGTAGAAGGCGTTCGACAGCAGGTTCACTGATTCCGCTGGGCACCGGAACACTGTTCGGAGACGAGTTACGGGAACTCTTCTTTGCTCGATGAGCTGCTTGAACACTGGTCCGTTGACCAGTTGGTTCAGGGCCTCTGGAAAACCTGTCTCGGAGTGGGGCGGTAACTGATGTTCATCTCCGACCAGCACGAAGCGTGGGTACGGGAACGAAAGAACCAGAGCCAACAGGTCCTGTCTTGAGAGCTGTGAGGCCTCGTCGATGATGACGTTTCGGATCTTTCCCGTCCTACGCTTCAGTGCCTGCATCGCGGAGAACTGCGACTGGACACTCGAAATCGTACCAAACACCACGTGGGGCTGGTAGAGGGACAAGAAACATTCGTAGATGTCGTAATCCGGCGCGTCTGTCCTGTATGGCCGGTGCGTCTCGTTTCGCAACGCTTTCGAGATGATGTCCTTCATCGGAACGATGTGGTAGGCGACGAGGTGTCTCGTGACTGCGGATCGAAGCTTGCTGATTTTCACGTCCTCGTGGTTGAAGGAGTCAAAGCTGGCGCGCAAGACTCCTTTCCAAAGAACGGGGTAGTCGAAGTCCGATCTCACGCTCGCGTCCAGCAGGTTTCTGTTCTTAGCCGTGATGACGCGGAAGGGACGAATCCTGGATTTTGATGTCTCGTCCAATCTGAGCAACGTCTTCAGTCCTTGTGCCACTGACTGATTCGATTGTCCTGTGTAGATGGTCCACTTCTCCTCGTGCTGCCGAATGTCGGCGATGATCGATGCCACGACGGTGGTGGTCTTACCTGAACCCGGACCGCATGCGAGAACGAGAGCGGACATCGACTCGTCTCGCAGGATCTGCCGGAACTGCGCCTGCTCCGATGTCGCCTTGAACTGACCGATGCTCAGCGGCTCGATCTCTCCGAGTGGTGGGAGTTCCGGGAAAGCTGGTGCTCCGTGGAGGACTGCCGCTAGCTTGTAACCGTGCATCTCTTGCTTGAAATCCGGAACCTTCATTCGTGCGCACGTCGTCTTCAGTCGATCTTCGGTGTCGTCTCTGTGATGATACACGATCACCTTTTCTTCCACGATGTGATCCTCTCTCACGTTGATCGCGTCTGACTGCACTGGCTTCACGGTGATTACGAATCTCTCCTTCTTCGGATGCTGCTCGGTTGCCTTCAGCGTAGCCGACAGATACTTTCCCTGGAGAAATACTGTGAGCAGGATTCCTCTTTGCCACTTCTCGGTTGGCATTCTGCACTGAGTCGGGTCTCGAAGGGCGATGACCACCTCGAGTCCGTCCTTCACGTAGTCAACACTCGTGACTTTTCCTTCGTATGATCGAGGATCATACTTGGCGCTGGCCATCGCTGCCGCCGTGTATGCGCCGAACGTCGTGAACCTGACTGCTTTCTCCATGTTGGCTTTGCTGAAACCTCCGTCCATCCACTGGTCCGGAGAGTTGAGTAGAGTTGCGTTCGGTTCGCCCAACGGCTTCAGCGTGAGAACCTGTGGTGGCACCCGAAGTCCTTGAGTTTGGGGAGCGAAGAGCTTCGTTGCCTCTGGGAGTTCGAATCCAGGATCGAAAAATTCCAGGTTTCTCTCTGGTTGCACGACTGGCACCAAGACGTCGACCGAGTACCACGAGTTCTCGTCCATGTTCTTCGGAGTCTTCTTCTTGGCAATCTCCGCTGGGGTGACCAGGTGGTCCACCAGGAGTGTGACTGTCTTCGTCGTGTGTAATCCTCGAAATGGAAGGGGACGAGCCAACTCGTCTCTTCTAATGTCTCGCTGTAGTCGGGTTGCCGTACGTACCTTCCAGAATTTCTGAAGGGTCTCGTTAAGTACCTCGCTCATATCCATCGACTTGTCAGCTGGGGGCTTCCTTGGATGTCGCATCAACTCCGATACGAAGAAGATGTCACCGACTTGGATGTCCTTCATGTTGAATCGTTGCTTGGACTCGTTGTCGTACGCCTTCTCGTCCATTCTCACGAACTGCAGATGTGCGTGTCTGCCGGCTACCAACTCGAGGTGAATCGGTGCGAGGCGGAACTGTGTTCCTTCGCTTGCTACGCTGATGTAGGTGGCGTATGCTCCGGATGGTGGACTCTGAACGAAAACGGAGGCGTTACCTGTCAGATTCTCGCGTTCGTCCTTCTCGGGGTCTGCTGCTTCGGCCCATGTCTCCGCTTCCTTGCGGAAAGCTTCGATGGTGTCTAGTGATTCTCCGAGTACTGCTCTGACGAGTGGATTCTTGGTCAGGTTGCCGGTCTCGCTCGCGTACCATCTTCTTTTCACACCTTGAATGGGTGCCTGCTGCTGTTCCTGCTCCTGGATCATGGCTACCTCCATCGGACTGATCACTTCTATTTCTTCGTCGATTGGTTCCTGCTCCGGTGGTGGCTTCTCGTGCTCGTTGCGCTCTTGCTCTTCTTCGTTATCTTGTCTGTCGGTGAGATCCTGCATCTCGGCGTCCGTTGGTTCTGGAATCTCTGGGCCGAGAAGCTCGTTCTCTGCGTAAACTTTAACCGGAATGGTGGAATCGAGAGAGGATGGAGAGTTGAGGAGGTGTTCTGGTGAGAGATCCTCTGCTCCCATTACCGGGAGGGACTCCGTGCCGGAATGAATTCCGTCACCTACTGGAGTATCCCGGGTCTGGTTTTTGTGAGCAGAGGAGGAGAGAGAGGAGGATGGGTCAGAGAGAGAGAGAGAATGCGTAACCGCCGCGAGTACCCCTGCGTCGGACTGACGTCCGCCGCCTATTGGGGACTCGTGCTCGGCGGTTTTTGTTACCTGAGTAACGTCATCCGTTGGCTTCGGTGGCTCCAACTCCTTCTTCGCATCCGATGTCTCGAGTGGCGTCGTCGGTCTCGACTTCTTCTTCTCCGGCTCCTCATCTTTGTCCGGCGGCTCTCTAGAGAGCGGCGGTCTCTGCCCTTCGGCATCTTTGGAGGCGTTGCCTCCGTTCGACTTGTCTTCGTCCATTCTGAACCTCCGATTTGCTGTTTGTTGCTTGTCGGCTTGATTGATCGATCTGAAAATTTGACTTTTAGACTTTGAAAACTTGAAAAACTGATTTTCGAAATTCGAAGATTTTGAGAGAGATTTTTGCTCCGATGAGCGGGCGAAGAAAAGCCAAAGTTTTCCAAAATTTTGGCAGAACGGTGTGCTGAAGGTTTAAAATATCCGCGGAGAGAAAAAAAATAAAACTCCGGGATAAAAACGACACGGAGGTCCCGAGAAAACACGAAAATTGTGTGGGCCTCCGGAAAGAAAACTCTGCGTCGCCGCGTTCGCGCGTCGACCATTTCGTGTGTGCCCCTGCGTGTGTGCCCCTTTTCGCGGCGGGACCCGTCGCGCTACCGTAGTGGCTCTCCTTTGAATTTGCGCGGTTTTTTAAATCTTGAATGCAATTCGAACAGCCACAACGTTCCGCTCCGAACTTAGATTTTGAGCGAAATTTCTGTAAAAATCGATTGAATTTAGACAAGATTCGTGAAGAATCTTTTACAAATGTAAAATGCGACTGATTTGGTTATGATTGGGAATGAACGGCATCTCGGCAGCACTTCTCCTCAGTCGGAAAAATTTTCCGCCTGCTACTGGAGGTACTGCCGAAACGGGGAGTTCCGTTCATTGGTTTTACCTGACTGAATCGGTCCTTAGGTGTATCTTCCTGGCAGTCGCCGATTTCTCGTTGGATTTCGGCGGTCACTCGACTGAACGTCTGGGGGCTGGCTGGTTGAGGCGATTGGCTCGTCTGAAGTTTCAGGTTCCGCCGGTTTCGCTGGCTTCTTTCTTGGTCGTCCGGCCTTCTTTTTGGGAACTTCTGCGACTTCGCCGGCCACCGTGGTCGGCTCCGTGACCGGGACGTCTTCTGCTTCCGCTTGAGCCGATTGCTCTTCTGCTGTAGCTTCTGCTTCTGCCTCTGCTTCGGCTGTTTGAACTTCCTCTTCGGCGACTTGCTCGAGGTCCTCGATCGGAGTCACGAACTTCTTCAGTTGGTCCAAATGAGCTCGCTTGGGTGGCGAATTCGGTTTGGACAGGTCTTGGATGGAAACTTCGGCGTCTTTGATGTCCAAAACTCGATAATCTCCAATCCACGGAAGCACCAACTTCCGTGACAAGTGAACCTTGCTGGTGTAGTTTTTCAGCATGACTCGGTCACCGATCCGGATATCCGAGCTTTGAGCATTTTGATTGGCCTCGGCTTGATACTTGGCCTGTGCTCTCCTCGAGTGTTCCGCCGCCGTGGTCCAGATTTCCTGGAGGTTCTTGGTGAGAGCCTCCCTGAAGTCCTTGACGTCGACGTTGCTCGCTGAGTATTCGGCCGGGTGCACCACATTGTCGATGACGAAGACTGGGTCCCGTCCGAACATCAGGTAGAACGGGGTCTCGTCGGTCGTGTTANGACGAAGACTGGGTCCCGTCCGAACATCAGGTAGAACGGGGTCTCGTCGGTCGTGTTATGAACTGCCGAGTTATACGCGAATGTGACCTTCGCCAAGATCGTGTCCCAATCAGTGTGCGTATTGTTGACGTACTTGGAGACCATTTGGTGGAACGTNTAGTTCTTCTCTGAAGCGTTCCTCCAGCACTGGTCCATCGAAACGTTTCGCCAGGTGTTCAAAGACATCCTTGATTGTTGCATCTGGTTTATCCTCTTGGAGTTCGCTGACGGCTTCCCGTGCTTCTCCCTTCAAGAAAGTGACCAGAAGATCGATTGCCTTGATGTCCTTGTCCGTTGGTAGTAGCTTCACTTGATCCTCGAAAGCTCTTTTGAAAGCTTTGAGATCCTCTCTTGCTCCTCCTCCATAAGAATGGAGGCGATTTCCTTTTCCGATTGATAACACGTTTATCTGATGAATGTGTTTAGGAATTGATTTACTCTTACGAGTAGAAATGGTATTGATTAAACTGTTACCTTTGATGACCTCAGGGGACTCCGAGGTGGAAATCCTTCCACCTCCTACTGGAGTACTGAGCGCACCATTTGCGTCTGTTCCGTCTCGTCCACCCGGAAAGACGACTTTTTGCTGCTGGTCGAGGAGCGGCAATCGACTGACGTCATCTTTAATGATCAGCGACTCGTTCGCGTCGAGGTGTCCATGTTTTATTCCTTGAGCGAACGTTGGGTCGAGATCAGCTCTGCGAGGTGGCGTCGCAAGAGCACTTGTCACGAATTCTGGACTTGTGTCGACCGAGTCCAATATCTTGGCGTCCCCATCGCCGTGTTCCGAATCCTCACTTCTTGATTCGTTCGTTTCGTCTCCGTTTCCGGGAGCTTCTTCGTTGTCGATTTCCGGCGACTTCGGTTTGTCCGGAAGAGGGCTGGAAAAATTAGCCAAAGTGCCTTTGCAGGCATTCGGCGGAGAGTATGGGAGAAGGGAATTTTGTTGAGAGGGAACCTCTGCTCCCTTCCCCAAGAGGGACCCCGTGGCGGAAGTGATTCCGCCACCCAATGGGGTGTCAAGGGGAAGGTGGGGGTGAGCAGGGTCATGTGGGAGAATGCACGATTCCAATTTGCGAATTCTGCTTTCCAGCTGCACACAGAATGACGACATCTGCTGCTCGGTCCGCTTGCACTGCTCCATGACTGCGTCCTGCTTCTCGGCTCGGACGCTCTGCTCCCTCTCCAGTCTTCCGACTTCCACGACTGCTCGCTCTGCCAGACCAAGCGCATGCTTGGCCTTCTCCGATCCGGCTTCCGATTCTTTGGCCAACGAGTTGAGGTCCGTGATCAATTGTTCGCGAACTCTTGCCAGTACCGCCGGTGTGAGCGCCTCGGCATCGGCGCCACGCGTCTCGCTGGCGATACGCCAACGTTTTGGATTGTTCATCGGGTTGATAGATGTCAAAAAAAAATGTCTCCCAAGCTGAAAACTGCGGAGAAATTATTACGAGGTCCCGCCGGCAAACCGCCGGGCGGGAAGGGGAATGTTTTGAGGAGCGAAAAGTCAAATAAAATGAGCTAATCGATAATCGCTCCGACGGGGTAATTAGAGAAAGTAGATTAAGAAGAGACGCAGGGATCGTGACACTCCGACTGCGCACTTAACTACAAAAACTAAGTCTTAAACGATTACTACGCGCGCCCCAAACTCAGACTAAAAATTCCACTAAATTCTAAACACTAAACTAGCCCTACGTATGACTAGAAAAGGAAGAAGATAGGAAAAATGCGAAAGTAAAGGCGAGCGAAAATTATGCAGCGAAAAGAGAAAAGCAAAAGAAAAACCTAAACCAAAAGCGCGAAAAAAAGGGGTGGATCTTAACACAATCGATATAAGATCGATTGCACTCGCTTGCTACCAGTAAACAACGCGTTTGTTATGGGTGGATTATAGGTTTATTATGGCTTGGATGCTACATAAGAGGAGACGCTGGGCCGATACAATGCACGGGTAGAGAGATAAAGGGGAGGGAAATGAATAAAATGAGTAAAAGTTGAAGAACCGTCACGAATGAGCGAAATCTCGCCTTTTATACTGCTCGCGAGAGAGTGGAGACGCCAGACAGGCTCGAAAAGGGCGGCAGATTTGTAGGGAGAATCTCGGTGGTTCGGTGGAGCGCCGTTGCTGTGCCGTTGCTGCGCGACGAGAGAGAGTGCGCGAATCGAGGAGACGCAGACATCAAACGGCGGTTTTGGCTTTCCGAGGCCTGGAAAAAGCAACTTTGATGTGGGATGTGACAGCTGGGTGTTGGGGAGACTGGTAGGCGTCAACCCCTTACAATATTTTGAAGTTTTCCAATTCTACACAATACATTATGAGACTCCGGTATAATCCCGGGTGCCTTTTAAGTCGATGAAAATTCCTAAACATCGAAATTTCGATCATTCCGAAAATTCCGAAATTCCGATATTTTGAAATTCGGAATATTCCGAAATTCCGAAATTCCGAAATTTTGAAATTCGGAATATTCCGATATTCCGAAATTCCGGAAATTCAAAATCGGAATATTCTGACATTCCGAAAAATTCCGAAAAGGCAATTCCGAACATCCCTGATTCGAATCACATTATCATTCAAGATTCTGATTCTGTAGGGTCGATTTCACCACAGTCCCAGATTCCGATTATAAGACAGTTCGATTCCGAGAAAACGCTTTGTTTTTCTTCCAGCCACCCGCGTCACCTACTCAACCCAACCAATCGATCAACACAGCAGCTCGCACACTTGATGTCTGAAATTCCAGTGTCAACAATCCCCCCACAAAAATTTTTTATCGAGATGTTTTATTGTGTTTGCTGAACTGATAAAAAACGTGATATTACAGAGTTGATAACAAGGAATCGTTTCTCTCGGTGGAGAGAAACAGAGGAAATTTACAAAAATTAAACAAAAAATTTGTAAAAGGAATACATAAGGTCTATTGCTGGGTGTGCTCGGCTGGTACTGGCGCGTGTTGAGCCTCGACCTGAGCGTTCTCGGCGTCAAGAGCGGCCTGGGCGCTGGCGAGCTCTTGGCGGAGTTGCTCGACGTACTGTAAGAACAAACTTGACCTTCCCAGATGAACTTCTAGACACTTACATCAGCGGCGTGAACTGCATCTCTTTGCTTTCTGCACTCCAGCTTGCAGGTCTCGTAGGCGCTGGCGACCTGAAATTTGATAGTTGAGAAACAGCATAGTTGCAAACGGGCCGGCAGATAACTTGGCTTCAGAAAAAGATATTCAGACAGTTTTGGTACTAAATGATAGGTCTCGACATGGCAAATCACGTCTATATTATACGGGCCGGCTTTGGGTCCATTAACAGGTCGTGGGCCGGGCTAGAATAACAAGTTTGTCAGGCTTTCTGACATTCTAGCCCGACCCGCGACCTGTTAATGGACCCAAAGCCGGCTCGTATGATATAGGCGTGATGGGCCTTGTCGAAATCTATCATTTGGCACCTAGCCAAGTTTCTGCCGGTCCGCAGGTCGCCCGGGCCGGCACATACCTTCAAAGATTTTGGTGGCGAGACTCGATGCTTCTGAACGGTTTGTGGCTGAACGATGACTTCATCGGCTTCCTCTTCCTCGACAAATTGTTGATGGTGAGCCGCTTCTGGAGCGGTCTCGTTGACGGTTTCCAGCTCATCAACGACGACCACCTTCTCGGCTTTCACCTTCTTCACTTTCTCGGCTTTCTCGGCTTTCTCAGCTTTCTCAACCCTACAAAACTTGTACTATTAGGCTATCCAAGATCCAAAAACAACTCACTTGGCTCCACCCTTCTTCTCAGCCTTCGCCGGCTTCTTACAGTCGATGGATCCAACGAAGAGAAGTGCGCACACGGCAAGCACCACCAATGTTCTTCGGCTCAACATTTTTGTGTGTTTTTTGTTCAAGTTCTGAAATTTTTAACAAAAGAAAGTTGGAAGCAATCAAAAGTGTATATCGAGCAAAAAAAGAAGTGGGGAATTGATAGGAGGCGCTGAAGCTTATAAACACAGTCAACTGATAGAGCGGCGCACTGTGCACTTTTCCCAGTGTACGTCACATCGGAAATCATTGACGCAAATCGATCGAGTTGAAAGCAGGTAAGGCGACGTTGCTCTAGGCTTGGAGAGTTGTGGAAATCACGCGGCACCGAGTTTTGAACGTTCATAGATGAGTCGGATGGTCGGCTGTTGTTGGGGGTCGGAAAGTGGACCCTTATCAGTAGTAACTTGATGATTGTTTTCAGATAGGCATGGTTGTGAAATAGTTTGGGGTCAGGAGGTTGATCATGACTGAAACAGAAATCACACTGTCAAATAGGCTTTGAATCGTGCATCACCATCATCTCCACGTTGACCAAATTTATCTCGGTTCCTGTAACAGATATCAAAAAGTTGTCCACTAGCAAAATGTTTGTGCCGGCATGAAAAACGTTTTTACAGTTGACAGTTTTTTTCAATCTGTTAAAGGAACCGAGATAGTACCGATCAAATAGTTTTGATTTTTATGATTTTCAGAGTCGAATCCATCAGTTTGGTGCAGTTGAAAAATCATGTTTCAATTACTCGATTTTTATAAAACTTGGTGAGTGTATTAAGCAGCTCTAGAACTCTATTTTTTTAGTTGACAACGTTTTACGAAAATCACAATCAATTGAGTTATGGCACGTTTAGTCTCGCAACCTCAAAACAAAAAATTAACGCCGTTCTGGGCCCATGGCCTTTAAGGCGACATAACTGACTCGATTTTGATATTCGTTAAAAGTTATCGATTACAAAAATGAAGATCTAGAGTTGCTTCATACACCCACAAATTTGCATCTGTTTCGGTTTCTTGGAAACCACTTTTTCAACTGCTCAAAGATGGCCATTTTGCACTGAAAATCACCAAACGGGATAGAATTATGGCCAGCACTGTATGTATCTTTCTGGCCAGGTCTGTCAGTTCAGTGGAAGATCATGGGATGTGCCAAGATGTTGCCAAAAATGTCAATATTCTATTTAGCCTTCACTCATATTCATGGGTTCATTGTTAACGAAAGTTTATGGCACGTTCAAAGTGACAAAAAGAGCCAAAAAAGTTCAAAAAAGTCTGTTCAAAGTGAGGCCAGAATTGCTCTTTTTACCCGTGAATTTTTGTTCACTTTTTTTTTCTGGGTTTGAAGGAAACCACGTTCCAGCTTCTCCCAGGTTGAATTTTAGCTTCTTCTCTACCAGTTTATTCGTTCCAACTCCCGATTTCTCCAATTTTTTACCTACATTGGCATATTATTATGGCACCTGTCAATTTTAGTCAGACCAGAAAATCGAGTAAGGGTGTAATACTGTTTCTCATTTTGATTATGGTCTCACAGGGGCTTTGGTTACTCTTTTGATGGCTACTGTAATGATGGCTACTGATGGCTACTGTAATGAAGGCTACTGTAAAGAAGATCTTCTTCTTCCTCCTCCATCAAAAGCAACTTTTTCTTCATTACAGTAGCCATCAAAAGAGTAACCAAAGCCCCTGTGAGACCATAATCAAAATGAGAAACAGTATTACACCCTTACTCGATTTTCTGGTCTGACTAAAATTGACAGGTGCCATAATAATATGCCAATGTAGGTAAAAAATTGGAGAAATCGGGAGTTGGAACGAATAAACTGGTAGAGAAGAAGCTAAAATTCAACCTGGGAGAAGCTGGAACGTGGTTTCCTTCAAACCCAGAAAAAAAAAGTGAACAAAAATTCACGGGTAAAAAGAGCAATTCTGGCCTCACTTTGAACAGACTTTTTTGAACTTTTTTGGCTCTTTTTGTCACTTTGAACGTGCCATNGCAACTCTGGCCTCACTTTGAACAGACTTTTTTGAACTTTTTTGGCTCTTTTTGTCACTTTGAACGTGCCATTAACATTCAACGAAAATTATGCAAACAAGTTTCAACAACTGGCATGGAAACGGGAAGGAGAACAACAGCGGATCAACTAAGATAGTGCCTCACAGAACAGTCTTGTGAAGAAGAATGTTTCTCCTCTTGGAACCAACACAGTCGTCACAAAAGTGTGCATATCCTTGAGAAGTTTGACTTGATTCTCGAGAATCGGCACCGTGGATAACAACTCTGCATATCGAGATGGTCCGTTGAGAGCTCCATGTTGTAGCCGGCAGTATTGAAGGAGACAGTGTGCATATTGACGCCTTTCCTTTTCCAAAAGGGTTTGGGCACCGTGGGATAATGAGCAAACGGCTGGAATTATATGCATTTTCAGTTATAAAGTCAGCGATATTTCGAATTTTCGTCTCCTCAAAGTTGTCAGTAACTCACCTGGATTACACATGACAATAGCCTTCAGCAACATGTACTCCACTCGATCCATCCGATTCCTCAACATCACCACAAGTGTCTTGCTGAAAAACTCCGCACTCTCATCGTTCGGCTTCTTCTCCCCAATCGTCACCCCATTAGGGAATACCGGTCGATCTGACTTCATGTGGTACATGGAGAAGAAGGCGTCGTGAAGAGTTGAGCAGGCCACAGTGACATGTCTGGCTAGCTTCAGTTTGTCCATGGACGAAATGTTTGCGTAGAAGTCAAAAGTTGTTGCGTACTCCACACTGGCCAGAAAGCTGGCATGGGCAAAGAGGACAGGTGTTGAGGATCTGTAAAAGGTTTTGGTTATTAACTTCTTTTGATTTTCAAAATCCTAACTTGTCATGCTCAGATACTCGCTCCAAATTTGCTATCTTGGAAGTGGACTGAATCATGTTGGATGCCAAAATGTCTTCCAGAGAACGAAGGTCCTAGAATAAAAAGTAGTACAGATTACCACTGGAATGAGCAATCTTACCCATAAACCTTCTGGAAGACATGTGTCGTGGATTCTGGAGGCAACTATCTCTACAGCATTCAATTTGGAGATGAGGTGATTGATGGACTCGTCGGGACTTTTCAGAGTTTGCACTGGTGACTCTCTCATTCTTTTCAGTTCCAACTCCACATCCGCTTGTTTTTCCCGGATTTCAGCCATCAAGGTTTTGGATGCTTCATTGAAACTATAGTGAATTCCTATGGGATTCATACCGACTTGGACACACTTTTGAAACCGGCACCCTCGACAACTGAGGCGGGTGGAATCTGAAATGTTGAGTAATCTGTAGAGTTAAAGTACCGTCAAATAACTTGGCAATAAGATATACATTTTCAGTGCATATTCGTCAATTTTGAGCAGTTGGAAAAGTCTGTTCCAATTACCAGACTTTTTTTCAGTCATGTTGCGTTTGAGATGATTGGTCCGAAAAAGTTCAAAATTTGCACCGAAATGTACCAAGTTTTGATGTCGCACAACTCTTTTCACAGAAATTTTCGTAAAAAATTGTCAACTACAAAAATGAAGATCAAGAGTTTCTTAATACATTCGCCAAGTTTTATAAAAATCGTAGGATTGGAACATACTTTTTCAACTGGTCAAAGTTGATCATTTCGCAATGAAACCAGTCGAATTGTCTCTCTTATGGACGGTAGTGTACGGGACATTGTAACCAAGCCAGATAGACAAACCCTCAGTCGACTATATAAAACCAAAGGCTCACAGACACTCACCCATAAGTTGCTTGTTGTCAAAACAATCATTTCCCGTGTGACATTCGAATCGACTTGCACTGATGACAGCACGACGGAAGAAGGATTTGCAACCGTTGCAGGAGGGTACCTGGATTTTGAGCAATTTTTCTCGATTTTTGTAGCATATATTCAAAAGTTGTCTTTTAACAAAATGTTCATGCCAGAATGAGAAACATTTTGCTAGTTGACCACTTTTTGATAGCTAGTACACAAACCGAGTTAATATTGATCAAAGTGATGTAGAGGGGTGTGCTTCTATCACAAAATTTGCATTCTTTTTTTGACACCAGAAATCTATCTTAAATGGAGGTCTTCGAGGTCTTCACTTGATTTTCAAGTTCAAATTCAAAAAAGAAACCAACGTCATAGTGATATCCAGTGGAAGGGTGTCCGCAGATGACGCATATCGGTGGGAACTGGTTACGAGGAAGAGATTTGTAAGGTCTCATTTTCAAAGGGGAATATGAGACCGTATTTGAAGTAGAACTGGACGTTGACGGCTGGAAAGGAAAAATTGAAGATTTCAGGTTTCGGAGAGCAAGAAAACTATGTATAAATTTTGGTGATTCTAGAAATGGTCAACTTTGAGCAGTTGAAAAAGTATGTTCAAATCACCCGATTATCATAAAACTTGGTCAATGTATCAATCAACTCTAGATCTTCATTTTTGTAGTTGACAACTTTTCACGAAAACCAAAATCAATTCAGTTATGGAGCTTCGAAATTTGATTAATTCCTGTGGGAATTTTTGAACTTTTTCGAAGAATTTTTGGAAAAATTTCAGCTCTAAAAGTGAACTCTTTGATGTTTTGAAAAAATTTTTAAAGCTCACCTCAACATCTGGCAGCTCCTCCATTTCGTCGTCACAAATGCACAGGACAAATGGATAATCAAAATACAATAAAGTGCGGCGACTACTACATGCAACCCCCCGGGGAAGTTTTTCTCAAAGCATCTGTGTCGATTTCTATGTGTGTCTTTTTCTCTCTATTTCTCTCTTTCTTGGTTTAGCCAACGCATTTCTATGTGTGTGTATACGGGAAGAGAGACAACTGTGTTTGAGGTTTTGATCGGGAAAGAGGGGGGAAATGGGCGAAGAACATACTAATAGACAGATAAGAACGTCGAAACAAAAAGTGATTCTAATTTTTTGAAATTTTAAAGTTGCTTTAAAAAAGGATTCTGGACTAATTATTTTTGCCTTGAAAACTCGAGGAATTCCCCGAGACAATAGAAACAAATGTAGTTTGAAATGCGCGGGGGCCGAGAAAAAACTCGGCCGCACCCCGTGTACTCCTCTCGAACAAGCAAACGATAATTTCGAAGTCCGCCGCTGTCAATTTTTCACTTCGAAAACCCAGTTTTCGCCCATTTTTTATGGATTTTCCGCGTTTTTCTTACTAAAATCGATAATTTTTAAACCTTTCCATTCTTGCCATCCTATTTTAGTGAGAAAAATTCGGAAGAAACCACGAAAAATGGGCGAAACAAGGGAGAAATTCTCAAAAATAGTCATGAGGCGGGTTTTCGAGTGTTCCGAGCAATTTTCCAGCATTTTTATCATGATATTCGAAATCAGCACAATCAATTATTACATATTTCAAAGACAAAAAATATCGCCCGGAGTCCTCCTGCAAACTCGGTTTTTTTTCAAACTTTGAGATTTTTCTCGTAAATTTATAGTCGAAAACAAATGCTCGTTTCTCGAAAGCAAACTCAATTGAAATGGCACAATTTTATTGGCAAAATTAAAATTAATCAAGCTAAAAATTAGAAAATTTCGATTATTATCAAAGAGGGAACCGGATAAAACAAATGGAAAGGAAAGTTTCAGAAAATATTTCAAACTTGGGGAGGATTTTCGGGCGCTGGCCACGGATTCGGCTGCCTTCTCCATGTCGTCGATGATCGCGCTGAAAATAGCCACTGTACTATAGAATAGAGCTGTACCCAAAGAAAACGTACCAACTTGGGATCTGTGGGCACCTCTCGGGGAGCGTCTGGAGCGTCTCGAAGAAGGTTGCTCAGCGGACGATACTTCTCGCACTCTCACGAATCTAATCCTCGAGGCTTCATTCGATCCGAAGGGTTGAGTGTCGGAGTGAATCGTTGTATTACTGTCCGGGAGAGACGGCGGCGGTGTCATCATCATGGGCTCAACGGAAGTTCTTCCATTCATATCGAAACCTACAAGAGACAAATTCATGCCATAGATATTCAAAAAAAAATTCGCACCTCCACGTCTCGGACTCGCCACGGGCTGACGTCCGAATGTGAATGGCCTTGGCATCACATCTCGCGATTCTGATTCATTTGCTCTTGTGTTCTCTGAGCCCACTAATCCTGATGGCGTAACAGTGGCTTGTCTGCGAATTTCAGCGGCCTGAAAATATTCAATTTGAATTTTCACTGCTCAATTTTCCACTTATTACCATTCGATCCATTCTCTGAATCTGTTCCTGAGTCGGACTCGTTCTCAAAATTCGAATCAACTTCCATCCCTCTCCCATCTTGCTGTTCTCTGTTCTTTGGGGGTCTCGCGGAAAGGTGAAGATGCCAAGTCGATTCTCCTCGCTCATTTCGTTGCCGATGACGTCGGCCGACCCGACACCAAGATTCTCAATGTAGACATTGAGCGTTTCATCGATGGAGTTGTAATTGATTTTCTTGAAGAAGCTGATCACTTGGACAGCGTCCTTGACCAGCTGGATTGGTGGGAGATGGAGCGATTCCAGGTCTTTCGATTCGATCTTCTCATGACACCTCAACTTGTCCTGGCCATCTGTTCTGGTCACAAAGATCCAATCGCCCATTTTAAATGAATACAGGTTGGCTTCAACTTGGAGCGGTAGAACTCTGCCTGAAAAACTAATTCCATTATTTTCATTTTTGAAAATCCAAAATACCGCTGGTCTGGAGATGTGGCGCGAATGCAAAGGTTCCATTTCGATTTCTTTCGACAATGATCGCCGGAATGAACTGCTGTTTTTCGTTCGCTAGGTGAGTTGCTGTTATTGCTGACATTCTGCTGAAAAAATATCACAAAAATTGAGGTGAAATCGGAAGGGAGGGCGATGCAGGTGGACAACGAAAATAGCAAGATTTTGAGATTTTCCGAAAAAAAAATTTTTTTTGCAATTTTTCAGGCAAAACAACTTTTCCAACGTTTTGGAGCGAAAATAATTTGAAAACATGAATTTCTAAAAATCTTTTATTAAAATTTAAACCAAAGAACCCGAAAAAAACGGTCTAAAACATGCAAAACATTTTTGTTTTGGAAAATGTTTCGCTTCGTCGACTGACCAGACATTGGTCTGCGCCTTTAAAGAACTGGTAACTGAAGGATGAGCAATGATGCACAGGAGTCCGTTGGTCGGAATGGGGCGACAAAAATATCGTTTTCAAGGAAGTTGCTTACGAGGAAGCAACGAGAGACATCTTATTGAAAGTCCTTGACCGGTTGTCCCAGTACGACCTGATCAGCACTAACAATTGGTATTGCTAGGATCACTAACAATGTGTATTGTTAGGAAAAGCGGAAACTGAGGATTCCAAAACGCTTTTCAGTTTTTGCTATGGACTTCTGAGAGCTGAGATATTTGGCTCCAAACCGGACATACTAACGTTGGCTTATCAGGTTCTACACATCATTTCTGTTTTTTTTTTGGGATGTGGGTTTTCCGAATATAAGTCAACAAGTTGGAGACATTGAGGGTCTGTAGTGAATACGGCACTCCCTCACCCTAAAGGGCTATAACTTCTATAACTGAAATCGAGAACAGAACCTTACAAGCCAAAGTTAGTTTGTCCGGTTTGGAGCCAAATATCTCAGCTCTGGCCATAGCAAAAACGGAAAATGGAATTCTCAGGTTTCGCTTTTCCTAACAATACCCATTGTTAGTGTCTAACAACACCAATTGTTAGTGTTTATCTCACGGACTGTCTACACCATTTTCTAGTCAGTGCGTTAGCTCGGAAAACTTGAAAACTTTAGTTAATATTTAGATCACAGGCATTTATTCTCGCGACTGGTGGAACTGAAGCACATCAAGTGTTCGCAACCTGAAGATCAGGATTCTGGTGACCGGAATGGTGGGAACTCTTGTATGTGATGGAGTCCAGTTGAAAGAGGAAGATTCTTGAACGTAGCCACACGTTTTCCAAAGTTGTGGTTGACTTGTCGAAGTCGAGATGTCTAGATGTAGAAGTCAAGATTCAGATGCTTATAACTCAACCTCTGGAGGTGGTTCGAAAATTTTGAAAACTTGAGAATTCAGGGTTCATCTTTCGTCAGATTGGAGAATTCAGACATTGGGATTGCCGGAGCTTCGGAACTTTTCAGATTGTTCTCCCAATCATAACACTATCTAACCGTCTTCAACCTAAAGTGTCCAGATTTTTGGTGTTTCATTTTCAACCCAACTTGGTCTATTCTCTATCCTTCCCCTCACCTTCCTTGTCATTGGGTAAGTTTGATATCTATTCTTCTCCCTTCGCGTAACATTGCACAATGACTAATTCGGTGTTAATGTTTTCGGAGATCAAACAGCTGCGTCTCTCCCCCTATCTGTGTACTTTCCCTCAGACCACACCGGTCGGACAGGCACAGACCACAACATGAATACAAACCACAGGTTGAGAACGTTTTGGTTTATAAAGGAGATCACTCACTCTGTTACTCAACTTGTGATACTTTCTCCTTATCGAAAATGTCTCCTACTATCCTCGAACACGGAAATGGATTGTTCGACACTCATGTAACACTGGATGATGTGAATCTGGTGATTCGGGAGCAGATGAAAACTGAGAGTCAGCTCACTTTGGAGAGTCAAATGGAAGTGATTGGTGATGGGAATGTAAGTATTTTTTGGTGTAGATCAAGGTTTGTAGATTATTGTTAACTTCGAGAAGTTCAAAATGAGATTTTTGACCCTCCAACTTTTCTGGATATTGATTGGTGTTTTAAGCAACTCTATATCCCTACTTTCAAGGTGACAACTTTTCCTGAAAATTGCTGTCAAAGCCTTTAGGTCAAGCTGAAGACTGAAGAGTCCAAAATTTCGCGAGGTTTGCTCTGAATTTGACAAAACTTTGAGGTAGCTACCCTAACTAACTTGATCGTAAGTTTCAGAAAAACTTGTCAACTACAAAAATGAAGATCTAGAGTTGCTTGACAAGCTATTTTATTCTCAGGAAAATCGGATGATTGGCAACCACTTTTCAGCTCTTCAAATTTGATATATCGTTTTTCCCTTAGTCCCCTTCCCATCACTTTGATCAACTTTATCTCGGTTCCTGTGACAGTTATGAAAAAGTGGTCAACTAACAAAATACTTCTATGTTTATCATAAGCGTTTTGTTAGCTGACCACTTTTTCATAACTGTCACAGGAACCGAGATAACTTTGGTCAAAGTTATGGGAAGGGGGTGCCGGTTCATTAGGGGAAATACGGTGGTCCTTTTCTTTCAGGGCTTCTCATCCTGTGTCATCCTTATCACCTGCGACTGGTCAATCCCATCCGACAATCTTCCACAAAAAATGGTTCTCAAAATAGTCTCATTCATCCATATGAAGTCGTTGGTTGAGAAAGCGGAACGTGAGGGCATCTTCGACATCAGCCAAGAAGAGAAGGAAAAGATGCATGGTCAATTCGAGAATTCTATTCTGAAAATGCACAATCAGGAAATTGATTTTTACAATGTCTTGAGCCATGGGAACTCTGAGACAATGCTCGTCCCAAAGTTATTCTTCTCCAACAAGTTTAGTGAGTCCAATCGAGCCAAAGGATTCATTGGAATGGAGTACATGGAAGGATCGGAAACTCGTCACACCTACCAAAACTGCTCTGTGGAACAAATCCAACCGATTCTGAAAGCCGTCGCTTATATGCAAGCGTTGACCTTTTCCTCGTCGGATGAGAATCTGAAGACTATTGAACATGGCTCAGGTTACTGCGAAGCAATGCGACAGATGATGGGAGCACAGGGGATGACGGGAATTTTCATGCATACAAAAAGACAGAATCCGGAGAGGTTTGGAGCATTGGTGGATAGAGTCGAAGAGCTCTCACCAAAGATTTTGGACTTTGAAAAGGTGTTCAACTTGAATAAATATGTTGGTAAGTTAAACTGGCAGTGCGGGCCAAGGTGGCTTTCAGTGCAGAATAGTCGTCAACTTTCAGCAATTGAAAAAGTATGTTTCAATCTTTCGATTGATCTGAAAATTCGTGAGTAGACAAAGCAACTCTAGATCTCCATTTTTGTAGATGACAACTTTTTCAGAAAACCACAATCAGGTCAGTTATATTGCTTTGAAGATTATGCGCTCTAAAAAGTTCGAGGTTTGCCCTGAAACGAACTGAACTCGTAAGTTGTGTTAACTGACTTAATTGTAGTTTTCTGAAAAAGTTGGCAACTACAAAAATGAAGATCTAGAGTTGTTTGAAACACTCACAAAATTTTAAAAAAATCGGGTAATTCGAACATACTTTTCCAACTGCTCAAACTTGACCATTTTGCACTGAAAATCACCAAAATTCATAAACTTTCGACCAGTCTATTGGCAAAGTTCAATGTATTTTTCAGGTATCCCCAACAACGTCTACGTCCATGGAGACCTATGGGCAGCCAATATTGTGTGGACTACTGAAAATGGGTCAACATCCGCGAGGAAAGTTTTGGACTATCAGGTAGACTCAAGACTACCGAAATCCCTTTAATAAACCGGCGCCCCTTTCCCATCTCTTTGACTAAGTTTATCTCGGTTCATGTGACAGTTATGAAAAAGTGATTAACTAACAAAATGTCTTTCTCGTTATCATGAGCATTTTGTTAGTTGACAACTTTTTCATAACTGTCACAGGAACCGAGATAAATTTGGTCAAAGTTATGGGAAGGGAATTTCCGTTCATTACATGAAATATAGTGTGTTTACCAAATGATTTGCAGCTCTGCCATATGGGAAATCCGGCTGAAGACTTGATCCGATGCATTTGTTCAACACTATCCGGAGCGGATCGGAGAGAAAATGAGCAGAAGATTTTGGAGCAATTCTATGAGAACTTCGTAGAAGCTATGGGTGATAAGGAAGCTCCATATACTTTTGAGCAGGTAAGAAGGAGATGGTAGATCAAATCAAACTCTAAGATTCAAACATTTGATTTTCGATCGATGTTCCCTTTTGCAGCTGAAACAATCCTACCGAATGTTCCTCCCCTTCGGAGGATTGGCTCTCCTCCCTCTATTCGGGCCAGCTGTGGATGTGAAGTTGAAGTTTGCTGATGAGCAGGAAATTCAACAATATCGAGACATCTTAGCCGAGAAAATCGAGTGCTTATTGGAGGACATCGAGAAGTATCACTTGGAGACTGTTTGAAACTTCAGGAATTGAAATAAATAATACGAAATGTTTTCCTTATGTGACACATATCAGCAGAACTTTTTTTGTAAGAATTGTTTTCAGTTTTGGAAAATTCTGGTCTGGTTCAGAGTGCAGCCTCGAAAAAGAAAGACGTTCTCGAACTCCGAACAGAGGGGGTCAAACGACAAAAACAGCAAATACTGGGAATTCCGGGTGCAAAAGAAGGAGGGATTCGGTGAAGGCACAACGGGAAGGGGTAAAAATTGAGGAAAAGGTGCACTCATTCTGGAATCCGGAGAGGGATCGAGAGTCTGGTGGGAGAGAATTCAGAGCTACCAGAGGAAGGAAATATTAGACAGATACAAAAATTGGAATTCGGTCAAGGCGATAATGGTGAAATCGAATCAATTGATACACTTAGTTTGAGTCTATGCAGAGAGAAAGGGACCTCCTGGGTGAAAAATAGAAAAAAATTTAGGTGATGAAAGAGAAAAGGAACTAGCATGCATTATATGTGAAAATGGAATGGACAGCAAAGATGGGTTCAAAAATGCAGAAGATCCGGGGCTATTGAAGAGGCACTCTTTGCTCTTTGAACTCCACTTCTTCCTCCTTGATGTAATCCAACTCAATCCGTGCGGCACTCTGAAAAATCAGAAAAATTCGGCATCGTTCCATTAAAACTTGAAACTTCGAGTACTGAAAACCTTGAGACTTGTTAACCTAGTTGAACTTATTATCGACCTACAGTAACCCTAGACATATAAAATTACACCTTTAGAAAAAGGACTTCAAATACTTTCCACAATTTTTTTCAGACACATTCCGAACTAGCGGGCTGAATTTTTGACAAATCACTAACTATCAGACACTCAAAACTTGGAGTTGTCAAAACTTCCGAACTTCGGAAATTCCACAACAACCAAGAGTTTTCAGAATGAAATTCCGATTTTCCAAACAGTGCTCCAAACATTCTGGGCCAGGGTTTTCATGACAAAAAAGAACACCCGCACCTTCAGTTCCATCGACCCAATATGATTCCCAACTTCCGAACTCTCTCCATCCACCGTCTTCATCATCACGTCCTGGCTTGACTCCAGAAGCTTCCTCTCTTCTTGCCTTTCCTTCCGCTCACGTCTCGACGCCTCCTTCATCAGCAGGAACTTCTGCAAATCAGAGTTTGAGTTTGGACAGATTCTTTCCTAGTTCTAACTTTGACTCAAGATAGTCGATTCTTCCAAAATTTTTTGGTTGTACAAATTTAGATCTTAGAGTTTGAAGCTTTGAAAACGATCCCTAATGTCTCGATTTTCTTGAAACTCATTTTTTGCACTGTAACTCTTTTGAAACCAAATATCAGAAAAAGCTGTCAACTACAAAAATAGAGACCAAGAGTTGTTCTAAACACCCACCAAATTTCAGATCAATCGGGTGACTTCAAGTGTTTCAAATAATCTCATGAACTCCCTCACTCACTTGTATCTTCTTCTCTTTGCGCGCCTGTTGCCGGACAACTTGCTCTTGTCTCAGTTTCTCCTTGGCCACTGCTCTCTCCGTTGCCCTTTGCTCATTTCTCGGCGGGTTCGGTGGTCTTGGACGAGTCGGGTCTCGCGGTGGACGACGATGGTGGTGATGGGGACGATTCTGAAAAAAAATGCGATGTTTTGAAATTTTTGGATTTGAAAGTTTCGAACAACCAACCTTGGGATACGTCGGTGGTGGTACTGGAGCCATCTGTGTACTCTTGAATTTCGCTGGGACGATTTTCACTGAAAATAGTTACAGATAGTGTTCGATAATCTTCGATGAATTCAGAAAAAAAATCGGAAAAAAAGCGAAAATTCTAAATTTGAAGACTTCGCGCGCGCTCTTTTTGCAAGGGTAGATCAAAATTTGAAAACAGTTTATTTTTTTTCAAAATTGCCTTTAAACTCATTTTTCAACACCATTTGGTTTGTCTTGACAAGAGGAGTTCAAAAAACTAGGTCTCACTTTTTGGAACTCGGTTGAAGCCAGATACACATGCTCCACTTTCTGAAGTACGTTTTTCAGTTTTGTTGAGCATCAGAAAGTTTTGTGTCCTAATATAGGAACGCAAAAAAAGTTTAACACAATAAAAAAAGAAAACTAGGAAAGCCAAAAACATCGACTGATTTCCCAGATCCCAGAGGGTGAAATCTACACATAATCCACGTGGCAAATATGTAGAAGTTATAAGGAGAAAAAAAAGTCACGTCGGGTCACGTGAAAATAAAACGAATCAACTATTTTGTGGGTAATGATTTTCCACAAGAGAGAACCCGAGTCTCGAGATTTCTCGAGAATTTCAGTCTCGAGACCGCACTCTGCCCATGATCATCGAACAACATCAAGTTCGTTCTCCGTATCGTATCGCTCTTCCCCGGGGATTCGCAAGAGACAAGCCAGTCCTTGTTTTCGCTTGACGTAAAACGAAAAACCCCGAGTTTCGAGAACTTCCTTTATCAGTCCCCTGACACTTTTTCTATTCGCCTTATAGTCTCAACTTTCCCCCGTTCTAGCTTTCATTCGTACAATGTCCGATGCCATCTGGCTATCCATCACCAATAAAGCTGCTGGAGCCGGCGCCGGCTTGAGCTGTGTTATCAACTTCATCCTATTGGTATTTCTGAGCACCCTACCTCTTCAGACACTCGGCCCCTATAAGTACTTGATGGTGGCGTTTTCGGTGTTCAGTGTGTTCTACACAATTGTCGAGACTTTCTTAAAACCGGTAGGAGCAATTTTTGTAGCGGTTAGGGAAAAGTTGGAAGTTTCAGCTCATTCACATTTATGACGATACTTGCTTCATTATTCAGAGGAAACCGTACAACTACAATCATACAGTGGCCAGGGCGATTTCATGTAAGTCTTAGAGCACATTTGGTGCGAGATGAGCAATGGTCATCTTTGAGCAGTTGAAAAAGTAGGTTCCAATCACCCGATCGATCTGAAAATTTGTGGGTAGATAAAGCAACTCTAGAACTACATTTTTGTTGTTGACAGCTTTTTTTCATGACCAAAAGGAAGTCAGTTATGTCGCCATAAAGAATGACTTCAGACAAGTTCGAAGCTTTCACTGAATCGAGCCGACTTTCGAAGTAGACATAACCGACTTGATTGTGATTTTCGTTAAAAGTTGTCAACTACAAAAATGAAGAGCTGTTGCTTAATACATTCACCAATTTTCGAGAAAAATGGTCAAATGGAACATACTTTTCAACTGCTGAAAGTTGGCTAAACCACCCACGTTAATTAATTTTTCTATTTCAGCCATCTATTGTGGATGCCTTGCTGCTAGCTTCACCCTCTTCGCCGTCCACTTCATCTACCGATACTGGGCGGTTTGTGAGCCGAAGAAGCTCAGATATTTCAAACTACGATATCTTCGCTTTTGGGGTCTTGGTGTGTTCCTTGTTGCCGCCAGTTGGGCCATCTTTGCCTTTTTCTGCTTTCCTGGAAGCGATCGGACACAAGAGAATTTCCGGTGAGTACGGCTTAAGTGAAGCTGTGTCAATATTTTTGTTTTTAGTGAGATGGCTGAAAACTTATATCATCTGGATATCAGGATCACTGATTATGTTGCGTACACCTTTGTAAGTTTGAATAATTGTGAACGCTGGCCAAAAGTTTATAAATTTTGGTGATTTTCAGTACAAAATGGTAAAGTTTGAGCAGTTGAAAATTCACCCGATTTTTCTGAAAATTGGTGGGTAAATCAGGCAACTCTAGATCTACATTTTTGTAGTTGAAAAATTTTTTGGAAAATTGATGTGAAGTGAGTTACACGACATCAAAACTTAGAAATTTTCAGTGCAAATTTCGAACTTTTTCAATGATCTTCAACGCGACATAACAAACTTAATTGTGATTTTCTGAAAAAGTTGTCAACTACAAAAATGAAGATCTAGTGTTGCTTAATACATTCACCAAGTTTTATAGAAAACGAGTAATTGGAACATACTTTTTCTCAAATATGCACTGCAAACCACTAAAATTCGTATAAACTTTTGGCCAGCACTATATCTCGGTTCCAATAACAGGTACCAAAAAGTGGTCAACTAATAAAACGTTTATCATGCTGTCATGACCATTTTGTTAGTTGGCCACTTTTTGATATCTGTTAGAAGAACCGAGATAAATTCAGTTCACAAAACCTTTTTCCAGTGGACATATGAAAACGGCATCCGAGAAGTCGACAGGCTTAGCATTGTTGGCATTGCTCAGCACTTTCTGGTGATGCTTGTCTCCTTCAGTACCGTATTTTACTGTGGTGTGTATACTGTAATCGGCATGAAGAAGCATCGAAATGTGTCCCCGACAACAAAGAGAATCCAAAACCAGCTATTTAAAGCATTAGTGCTCCAGGTATACCTTATAGAGCCCCATTGAGAATCACTCAAAATTTCAGACGGCCTTCCCTACCATTTTCATCTACATCCCAACCGCTCTCGTCTTCATTAGTCCGATTCTGGGTCTCGACATCGGCGCGTGGGGAAATTTGGCAATCGTCACTATCCATTTGTATCCAGGTGTCGACCCTCTGATTCTGCTAATTGTCATCTCCGATTTTCGAAGCGCTCTAGTCCAGACACCGCAAAAACTCTTCAGCTCCGTGATTCAAAAGAGTACCACTGTTATTTTGTAGACTTTATTAGAAGAATGAAAAAAATTTCAAATTTTCTCCGTCTTGCTGGCGCTGAGTTGATAGGATTTCGCTGTGGTCGACGTGTGCACCAGTCGTCTCGATTTTGACCAGAAGCAGATGGTCCCTGAATGCGGTTAGAATAGTTTGGAACTTTTGGGGATACTGTATGGATATGCAGGGTAGAATATGAATAGCAAAGCTAGCAAGTGATATTAGTAGAATGCACTTTAGTTCCTGAAAACCCCCCGTTTAGAATTTGAATGCTTTAGAAGTTGCGTAACCGACAGAAACCTCAGAATAGGTATGAAAGGAAATTTGTATTCTAGAGTACTGCGAACTGAATAAGAAGAGTAAGAATGGAAACTGGATAGCTGGAAAAGACCCACGACTCACTCAAAAGTGTGTGCCGGAAGTCGCGGATCAAGAACAACAACACAAGTGGGTCGATGCCAGGATACAGATGGACTGTGGCAGTGGTGATGTTTCCGTAACATCCGATATTCAACCCAACGAAGGGGGTCACAAAGAGCATGGTGGTTGGCAGGTACATCAAGCAGGTTGGGATGATGGTCTGGAATTCGCCACCTGCATTTACACTATCTCGGGTGTCGCCGGCAACTTTTGGCCGGAAGCTGGTCGGATTCCGGACAAGACCGTTGCTAAAGCCGGCCAAAGTTCGACTAACTTCCGACCTCCACTAGGTCGGAAGTCGAAAGACCAAAAGTTGACCAAAGTCTGACCTGAAGTTGACCAAGTTCCGGTCAAAAGCCGACCCCTCTCAACTTCCGGCCAAAAGTTGAAGCGCGGCACCTGAGATCCCCCTTCTCACGATACCTGGAGGACTAGCGCCTTGAACAATTGATTTTGAAGCTCTCGAGTTTTATCGGATGTTGCTCTGGTGGCTTGAATGGTCTTGTAGGTCTTCCAACCGCAGTGGAATACGGTACCGAACGAGGCCATCATGATTACACCATGCTGAAGGATGCCGATCACGTTGCGCGGGTTGAGGTATTCAATGCCGTTTTCGGTGCGCCACTAAACCTTTCTAAATTTGGTTGGTTGCTCATCACAAACTTACATAGCTATACGGCACATTCCCTACCCAGTCCGGATCCAACCCATAAGAGGTGTTGAGGACATGTCTAAAAGTGAAATTTTAGACTTCAAAGTGAGCATTGAACTTACAACAGTGCGGCCCTGGTCCTCTCGGTCTCCGGGTACAGAATGAACGCGGCGAAACCCCAGCTGCCAGCAACCAACATGGCTCCAGCGACCCATGCGACAAAGTACAGCCCCTTGAAGTACTTGAGATTGTCCGGTCTGGAAAAAATAATTGGAATGTGTCTGTAACTGTTTCGTTGCTCACTTGCAAGCGGCATAGTATCGGTAGACGAAGTGCACGGCGAACAAGGTGAAACTCATTGCGTAGCATCCGCAGTAGGTGGCTGAAAATTATGGATAAGGTCTAAAGGCCCCAGCGGACGGCTCACAAGAGATGGCCCTGGCGACGGTCTCCGAGTACTGAAACCGCTTGCGTTGGATCACGAAGATTGTGTTGTCGTAGATGTGGATGAGCTGGAAGACTTGAGATATTCTCCAAGTTATCCGAGTCCTACTTACAGGTCTCAAGAAGGTTTCGATGGAGGTGTAGAAGATGCTAAAAACGCAGAAGCTAATCATAAGGTATCTGTAGGAACCGAGCGCTTTTGTTGGGCGCACCGCCAGCAGGAAGAGAAGCGTGAAGTTGGCCATCGTTGAGATGGTGAAGCCGATGTGGTCCGAGTAGGTGGTGATGTCCAGCCAGTGACTGTCAGACATTTTACACACCTGGAAGTTAGGAATGTTGATGGTTGGTGTGTGAGCAATGAAACTTGATATGGCTCAAGTCACAAGCACTGTAGGATGAATCAATAAACAAGACACAATTGAGAGCAATAAGAGAAAGAACAAGACGATCAAAGAAGAGATGAGAAGATGCTCAAAGCTAATGGTTATAAGTGGGCGTATCTAGACTACTGACATCCGGTTAATCAGAAGATGGCTGAGAGGACAGGGGTTGGACGAGAATCTGTGTTTCGAGTGGAACACAAATTACAAAATGGGTTGGGGATGAATCATTCAGGAAGACACGGTTAGAGTCTCAAAGTGGATGCGTGCCCACAGAGTTTTGTAAGCCAGAAAAGTTTTAGTGAGAAAGGTGAATACGTTTTGGTACGAATATTGTTTGGGCAGACGTTCTCGGCAATGTTTTTGTTTCGTTTCTTGCTAATCAAATTCCCAAGACGCCATGATGGGCATTTAAGCGGAAGTCAGTTTTGACCTGAGGTTTAGCTACTATGATATCTCGCCACGAATATTTCGCTCTTTTTGGAACACAAAAAGTTATCTATATATTATCCTGAAAAAAGCATTTAAGAGGTATGTAGTTAACTGTATACTCTTCGAATTTAACATTTGTTGTGGCAAATAATTTTCCAGGAGCGGAGTTTTGTAAGTTTTGCGATAAGATACAGCGGTTTTCGAGATGTAGAACCGTCAATGGTTTTCAGTGAAAAATTGTGAACTGTTGAAAAAGTATTTTCCAATCACCCGATTTTTATAAAACTTGATGAGTGTATTAAGCAGATCTAGTGCTTCATGTTTGTAGTTGACAACTTTTTAAGAAAACTGATGTGAAGTGAGTTACGCGATTATGAAACTTGGTACATTTCAGTGCAATTTTCAGGAAAATCGGAAAGTTGTGAGCTAACTTTTTAACTGCTCAAAGCTTACTATTTTTCAATAAAACCATCCATCAAACATGATATACTTTTGAGTGACACTTCTAGGTCCGATCTGTCCTCTCAATTCATATATGATCATAATACATGCACAAAACAACCGTTGGTTGGGAGTGTAAGTATGACTCATCTCATTCCACACGAGCACAACACAGATCACAGAATTGTATATCGTGATCAGGTAGAGACTATAGTCTCGTGTGAGCGGAAATTAGGAGCTGACAGACTGACATCCGGTACGAACGGTGAAAAGATCTACGGTGTCTGAAGAAGATTCCGGGTTCTCAGAAATCGAGATAACAGGAAATAGTCACCCAGTATGAGTAGTGTCCCGTGAGTCTAGAACACATACCGGTTTTCGAGAAAGTTTTTCTAGATTTTTTGACTGAATGAAAAACGCACTCCATCTCCATCGTCGTTAGCAATGGTAGATCAAAAATGTACGCAATATTTAGCCATCAAAGTGAATCTCCCTCTTCACAATCTCTTTATAAGTTCTTCTATATTACTAAATCCGAAAGAGGGATCCGGAAATTTAGCCAATCAAAAAATAAGTATGCATCCTGTCCACAAACCACGTGGGCAGTTTTGAACATGTAGGATCATGTGGAGGAGCTGAACACTGCATATATCACCAACACAAGGTTGTGGGAAAAAGTACTACTCATCTGACAAAAAATGGTGAGGTTGTTGATCTGTCAAAAAATGTGCAGCCGTGGGAAATAAATCGTGGGTGAAACAGAGAGATGCTTCAATGACGGGATGGAAGGATCAAAAGGACATGGGATCTATTAGCCTTTCGCCAAGTCTTAAGCCTTCGCGCAACGACATTCCGGTCCAACCAAAAGCGTTTTGACGCCAGAAAAAAATTCATTTTTTTGACTCTCATGAATGCAAAACGAAAAAAAAATTTCTGGCTCCAAAACGCTATTTTGGACTGCGGAATATCGGAGTGTCGTTGCGCGAAGGCTCAAAAGTTGGCAAATGGATAATACTCAATTGAGGGTTTTGAAATGTTACGGATATCAGCGAAGTTCAATTTTTTGGTCTTCGGCATGCGGAGTGTTGAAATCAGTACGCGAAAAAAATATAGACACAAGTCGTTATTGGATTTACTCAAAACTCAAACTCTGATTTGCGGAAACCATCATCCCTTGCTTCACTTTTATACCTAGATTTTGTACCCGCTCCCATATTCTCCGTTACTCACTCTGACCAATAAATCAGCTGACCTTTGTATCCGACGCAACTCCACTTGTTATTCACAACGGATTTTTTTTTTGAATTTAGATATCGTAGTTGCAAGGGAAGCAATATTTTTCTCTAAGATCAAGAAATGAGTAAGCTCTGACGGAGAAGAAGTTTAGTTTAGTTGGGGGAAACCAAGCGTTGTGGGTTGCTTGATTTCAGGAACTGACAATTGACAATTGAGTTAAAAGATACGAGAGTGGAAATGGAAATGAGGTTTGACTTTTTTTGGACAATTTGGTTAACTCGGATTATTTTCAGAAGTTGTTCGATCTATCGGGATGTTTATGTTTTGATTCCGAAGCCAAACTATAGCTTGTTTTTAGCCACACCCCCTTTGGCAATTTGCCGCATGGTTATGTGCACTGTTTAGCAATTTTGCGACCCATTACTAAATACAAAGTTGTTCTCAGTGTGGTTCTTCTTATAGTTGACAATAAAACGGTTTGGGCTTTGTACAGTACTCTCCATTAAAATCAAATTTGAATTTGATGTGCAGTGCAAAAATCAAATTCAAATTTTCTTTGCTTATCAACTTTGAGCAGTTGAAAAAATATGTTCCGAAAATTCGATTTCTATGAAACTTAGTGGGTGTATCAAGCAATTCTAGATCTTCATTTTTGTAATTGACAACTTCTCACGAAAATCAGAATCAAGTCAGTTATGTTGCGTTTGAGATCATTGGTCCGATGGTTATTTTCGAGCCAAGATTCAAATTTATGATGTTTGTGCAGGTATTTCGAAAACTTTTCATTGTGAACTAAGTTCGAAATCATCCTGTAAACCGTATGAGTTCATAGATCTCACGACGTTTCAGAAAATTTACCCCAAAACCAAACAAAAGTTTGATATTTTTTCTCGATTTTGAGGTCCGAAAATTTTTTCGGTTTTCCGTTCCGAAAAATTTTTCGGCTCAACTTTTTTTCGGTAACTGACCGAAAAAACGGCACCTGAAATTTTGAAAAATTTGTCTTTTTATTCCGATTTTGAAATTTCAAAATTTTTCGCCAATTTGCTCCTCGCCTTCAATTCCTCCATTTCTTCTCTATTCATCAACGTTTTGCACTCTCTTTCGTTCTTATTGTCTCTTTCTCTTACCCCATTTCGAATACTCTCCTTCTTATCTCTTATCAGATAGTAAAATCATCTGTTCTTTCCGTCAATTTTCGTCACAATCGATTACTATGGACGGGTCGGCTGAATTTCAGAAGATGACTATGACGCATCAGGTAACTTTTCAAATATCGAAGACGTCGAAAATAAAAGTTGGGGCCTTCAGAAGCTTCAGCAACAAATTGACGACCAAAAACTGGAACTCGAATTGAGACGTATCGAAAGGCAACAAGCTTTGTAAGTTTGTATCTAGTAAAACTAGTCCCATTTTCCATTTTTCAGTGAAACTCTCGAAAAAGTGTTCAGCCTTCAAACTCAATTCCTTCAGACTTCGTTCAACAGAATCGTCGAAGAACTGCAAATCGAAAAGACAAGAAGGTTTTTGGAGTCTCTTCTGGAATTGTTGTCCAGTTTGGATTCCACTATAGAGACACTTCAGAACATCATGAATCATCGAAAAGATAAGGACAAGGAAGTTCTAGATGTTCACATGGGGTTTTTCAAGGAGAACAAAGAGGTCTTGAATCAACGATTGAAAAGTCTCACTGAAGACCTATTCGATTCTCAACATCACAAAAAGGATGCACATGCTGCACTTACGGTGAGCAATTTTTGTGTCTATTGAAGAAGTCATCAATTTTTCAGAAGTACTGCCTCCACCTAAGGAAAGTGTTCCTAGAGACTCCCTATATCTCAAGCTCTAATAGGAAACGAAACTTGGTAAGGTTTTCACTTTTTCTCGTCGGAAGATCTGTTTTCAGAGATGCTCGATTATCTTGAAGCACAAGGAAAGACTGACAGTCGTGAGCAAGTCGGGAATGGAAATTCTTAGGGAACATTCCATTTTCGAGTATCAGAACTTTTCTCTTTCTTGAGCCTAGGGCGCTTGGTCGGAAATTGAAGAGAAGATTCCTTGTGATGCGCCGGATGCGCTGAGTTCGAGAGGAAGAGACTACTCACACAATAAAGACACGGACAATCAACATTTCTTTATTACTTGCCGTTAGAAGGAATAGAGAGTTCGGGTCCGGAGATTCGTGGATGCTTCGAAGTCGACATCGGAGATGAAGGAGTCGCGGGGACGGACCAAAGACGGTGGCACTTTCCAAACTAAACTCTGATAGTCTTCGATTCCTCCAATGACCTTTCCACGTTGTAGAACTTCTCCATCTCCAAAGGGCACGTAGAACATCGTCATGTTGAGTATTTCAGGGAGAATCCTCAGATAGGACTATGAGCGATTTCATCCCCAGATGGGATGACACTGACCTAGTTGGGGAAGTAATGGATGACCCATTACTTCCGCAACAGTTTGAGTTCGAGAGGAAGAGACTACTCACACAATAAAGACACGGACAATCAACATTTCTTTATTACTTGCCGTTAGAAGGAATAGAGAGTTCGGGTCCGGAGATTCGTGGATGCTTCGAAGTCGACATCGGAGATGAAGGAGTCGCGGGGACGGACCAAAGACGGTGGCACTTTCCAAACTAAACTCTGATAGTCTTCGATTCCTCCAATGACCTTTCCACGTTGTAGAACTTCTCCATCTCCAAAGGGCACGTAGAACATCGTCATGTTGAGTATTTCAGGGAGAATCCTCAGATAGGACTATGAGCGATTTCATCCCCAGATGGGATGACACTGACCTAGTTGGGGAAGTAATGGATGACCCATTACTTCCGCAACACTGGGGGGGGACCAAAAAGAACTTCGGGAGAAGTTCTTTGACCCGATTTGGACTTTCTTTGGGGCGGATTCCCGGATGGAATAGACTGTTTAGTCGCTTTCGCTGTTCTCGGATAGAACGGTCTCGTACGTTTCCCAGCCAGATGCTGGTTATTGACTGGCTCCACAGCGTTGGTCTTCTTGGCTTCTTCTTGTTCTGGATCCTTGGCTTCCTCTGGCTCGGCCTCATCCCCATCGTCGTGTGGAATCTCCAGGGGAATCAATTGGTTGACAGCTTTTTCAATCACGCTCTTCTGAGTTCTGATCCGCACAGAACGAATCTTTTTATCCGACGATTGAATTACTTCAACGATGAGTCCGAGTGGCCATTTGTGTCGTTGTACCAGATCTGTGACGATGAGAACAACTTGTCCAACTTGCGGGAAGTCCTTGGAGTGAGCCCGAGTTTTGAATTGAGATTCCCGCAGCAAGGTGAAGTACTCTTCGTAGAAAGTCCGCCAAAGATGTTGATTGATAGCCGTTGTCGCTTCCAGCAGTTTTCTCGTGACTTTTTCAGTTTGTCCCATTTTGACAGATTCAAAAACGGTTCCATGAGTCTCCGGAAGAGAAATGTGTCCTCTAGGTAGCAAAAAATCCACCGGTCGGATAGCCATTGAATCCTCAATGTGGCCCTTGTTAGATGTGATTGGCCTGTTATTTAGGATGCCTTCAGTCTCGATCAGCAGCGATTCCAACTCGAACAACGACACAGATTGTGGTCCGATAACCTTGTAGATGATGTTCTTCGCCAATCCTACTAATCTCTCATAAATCCCTCCTTGCCAGGGTGCAAACGGTGTTATCTGCTTGATCTTGATTTCCTTGTCGGCCACGAACGACGTCAACGTCTCACTTCGATTGATCAATGTTCTGAGATCAGTATTCATCATGCTGAATCCAAGTTTGAAAGTTGGCGCGTTGTCAGAAATGACCGATTGCGGAGTTCCTCGACGTCCGATGTAGCGTTTCATTGACTTCAAGAAGCTTGTTGTCGTGTTGTCCTCAACGATTTCCAGATGAATAGCCCTGGTGACCAAGCAGGTGACCAACAGGACCCAGACTTTTCCTCTTCCATCCTTTGATTTGTGGTAGACTGGTCCAAAGTAGTCGATTCCAATGTGAGAAAAAGGAGCCACAGATTGGCTTCGAATCGGCGGCAGTGTTTTCGCAAACGGGTAGTCGAATGGGCGAGCGTGTCGGCGACGACATGTGACACACTGTCCTCGTATGCTCCTCACTAAGCTTCCAAGCTTCTCGATCCAATATTTCTTCTGAACTTCCACGATCACACATTTGACTCCTTGGTGTAACAACTGTTCGTGAATAGACGTTACCAGCAAACGAGCAAGTGGATGTTTCGAAATCACAATGACCGGTCGTTTCATCTCCTCTGTGTGAACCGGATGTTCAGATCGGATGAATGGTCGTTCATGATGATACAATCCGTCCTTCATCAAAACTGGAGAAAATTGCACTGGTGGTGACAGGTTGAATCGGGCCTCAGCGTCCTTGTAGTGGTCCTGGAAGATGTAGTTTTGAGCAATCTGTCTTTTCCAAACTTCATCGTTGTTGTTGTCTGCCTTCCAGAACTTCTTCAATACTGATTTCTCGAACTCAATTGGTGTTGAAGATTGACGTTTGTTTCGGCTTGCTGCGCACTTGACGATGAATGTCAGCACCCTCCGAATGATTGAAACCAGTTTTCTCATACTATTGGTCCGGTCGTAGGGCACGAACGATTGAAATCCTTGCAGTTGAACCTCGGAGCGTTCATTTTGAGCCGGATGCTCTCCTACACTTTCTTGCTGGACTGTTGAGTGTCCAGTTTGAGCCAGATGCTCTGTTGGTGGCGATTCCAGAACTTCTGACTGTCTGGTGTGAGCCAGATGCTCCTCTTGATGCATATCTGTGGGAGCCGGATGCTCGTTCCTCTCTTGTAATACAAAAATTCGAAATTTCCTCGGATCGGCAGGTGAGTCTTCCAACTTCAAAGGCCATTGCGATTCTGGATTCTGAAGAAATTTCGGTCCGTGAAACCACAAGTCGTGTTTCTCTAATTCGGCTAGAGAACACCCTCTGGTAACTAAATCTGCGGGGTTCTCCTTCGTTGACACGTACCGCAGAGACGTGGATCCAAGCCCAGATAGCTTTTTTAAATTGGAACGAATTGCTGTCACGCGATTGGCCGCCCACCGTAGTCCTATGAAATTTCCAACTTTGTGCAGTACCCAGTACAAAACACAAGTGCTGTCGGTGAAGATGGAGATGGAATGAATCTTCATGTGAAGCAATGAGGCGATGTTGATGGCAGCGTTGGTTCCACAAACCAGCCCGATCAGTTCCATTTGGGGAATCGTTGGATCTCTTCCCTTCGGTTTGATGCGCGATTTGGAGTAGATGAGACTTGTTTGGAACGTGTTGTTGGCATACTCGAATCGCAGATAAATGGCTGTTCCGTAGTGGTCCTTTGACGCGTCCGTGACGACCACCAATCCCACCTTCGTAAAGTCATATGAAGTCACCAGCTGTCTCGGTATCTTGATCATCGTTCCCGTGAAGTTCTGACGAACGTCCTCCCATTGTTGTTGAAGATCCTCCGGCAGGCGATCATTCCAGTTCAGACCTCGATCCCATAGAATACTGATCAGCTTTTTGGTCTGAACGACAATCGGTGTGATGATTCCAGTTGGATCGTAGGACTGGGCGTGGAACGAAGCGAGTTCTCTTTTGGTGGGCCTCCCAGATGGAGGCGTTGGAATCTTGATACCGATTGTGTCCTCCTCGCAATCCCAAACATGACCGAGAAGTTTGCACGATGTATGTGGAGCCCGATCCTCCTCTCTGACAATCTTCATGACCTCCTTCGAAGTGCACTGAAACTCTCTGATGTTCATTGACATTTCCCCAAAAACTCGTTTCAGATCCGTATAATCCTTGAATAGTTGTTCCAAATCGTTGGTAGTCAACACAATGTTGTCCACGTAGACGTTCTCCAGAATTCTGCCATTGATTTCATGTGGTTTGTCATCCAAATAGCATCGAATTGTGATGGCCAACAAGAATGGAGACGAGGATATTCCAAACGGGAGGCGCGTGAACCGAAACACTTGCAAATTCTCTCCAACGGCCGGCTTCTCCAAATCCCTTATCCACAAAAACCGCGTGGCATTCCGATATTCCGGCTGAATTCGCACCTGATGAAATGCCTTTTCGATGTCGGCAATCATCAGGTGTTTCTTCAGCCGGGATCTGACAAGAATCCCCAGAATCGGTTCCAAAATCGACGGTCCGGCGTGCACACAATCGTTCAATGATAACTCGTTTTTCATGTGTGACGAAGCATCGAGGACGATGCGGCATTTGGTGTGGACGGAATCCTTTTTGAAGACAGCGGAGTGCGGGATGTAGTACAGTGTTGAGCGGAAATCCTTCCGTTTCCTTCCGTTTTCCGTCTTCCGTTCATTTTTCTCTTCCGTCTTCCGTCTTCCGTCTTCCGTGAAAATACTTTTCTTCCGTTTTCCGTCTTCCGTCTTCCGTGAATTTTATTTATTTTTATCTAGTTTTTGTTTTTTTTTTCTTTTTAATTTTTCAAAAAATCGAATACCGTTCTCAATTTTTTCTTCAAACCACAACGACACTCCGAAATAACGGCTTGCTCATCCTTAAATATCATCGCATTTTCTACCCTTTTTTAAGCATTTTCTTCATTTTGAGTCAATTTTCTAAATATTTCAGCCGGAAAAGTGAAACAATGAGTAAGCGGAGCAAGTATCACAATTATTTTAATCAAATTGACGGCATCGGTGAGTGTAAAGAATGCAAGACGACTTTTCCTTGGACGCCGGCCACCGGAACTAACAGTCTACGTCACCATTTATCTCAAAATCACAAAGTTCTGTTTTCAGAGGTATAAAGAATCATCTTTGAAAAAAGGAAACATTATAATTTCAGCTGACATCGAGTGAAACATCCGAAAAAAAAAGAAAGGAAGAAGCTGTCGAAAGTTTGAAGAATCAGTCAGTCTTGAATTTTCCTGTGATTGAAAAAGTTCATGTGAGAGTGCCGGAGAAGCCAGTCGATGAGCGAGTAGTACCATTATCAGAATCTAATTCAATCAGAAACGCGAAACTGGATAAAACTATCACTGAGATGATTTGTAGTATACGATCGGTTTTTGCAAGCAAACCAGAAACAAGCCCCCCGAGACGTATCAGAGCTCGATGAAATTGAATTGGTTTGCTTTTTCTTTTCAATAAAACAAATTAAAATATGGATTCAGGAAATCGCCGACTATCTCAAATCGCCACCAAATCCAAACATCGATCCCTTTAATTATTGGAAAATGAGCGATTCGTTTCCGAACCTGAAGGTACTAGCCGCTCGACTCTTAGCGATTCCAGCCACGTCGGCCGAATCCGAACGGGTCTTCAGTGTTGCCGGTGCTATCTTTTCACCACGTAGGATGCGTCTCAGCGCAGATAGGCTTCAGGATCTCACTTTCTGTTCTATTAATTCGAAACTTTTTTGTTGAAGCTTAAGATCTGTGTTGAGTTTTGATTATTTTTGCTCTGTATCTCTTTAATATGATGTTTTTTTCTAATAAATTCCAATGACACACGAAAACTTCCGTCTTCCTTCCGTTTTCCGTCTTCCGGTAATTTTTTTCTTCCGTTTTCCGTTTTCCGGGTTCCGTGAAAAATTTTTTGTTCCGTTTTCCGTGTTCCGTCTTCCGTTAAAAAAAATATTTCCGCCTTCCGTCTTCCGTCTTCCGTGATGTAAAATTCCATTTCCGCTCAACACTGATGTAGTAGTACGGCGGATCCGTCCCAGTCGAGTCGTTGACCAGCTCGATGATTCCTGATCTTTCTTGCTGCCTGATTATGTCGTCGTAGGCCTTCCGAGCAGCTCCATCCAGAAGTTGATTTTTCAGAAGGGAGTTCAGTCGTCGGATCGCTACCGGAAAGTTATCCACCAACTGATTCTCTCGTCCATTGAATGGAAGTGCCACGTAGACCAGATTGTCCTTGTCTCGGATAGACGATTTGCGGAATTGATCTATCAGATCTTCATTGAGCTTCTGCTTGTCGGTCACCACTTCCGGTGGTTCCATCCCAATGAGTTCCAGCTTCCAACTCTGTTCCATTTGTTTGTCGAGTTTCTGTCCGAAGATAGCTGATCCCTGTTTCACACCGTGATCCAGAAGATCGTAGTCTGGAGTGTCGATGGTGTGGATGAATACTTCTTCCGATGGATCCAGCACCATAACTTCTTTGGCTTTCCCAGATGGAATGAGTGCTCCTTCTTTGACTGGTGGATATGAAATGACTCCTAGAAGTGTCCGATCTACTTTTCGCCCAGATGGCAAGACAAACTGATCCCGAGTGATATTCCCCAAGATATTATTCCCAAGAATAACGTCGATTGGTAGACCATCGAATTTCTGCAATTCCATCAAGCTGTCGGTGTCAACTCCCAGCTTACGTAACGACGTCATTTCTTCTTGACTGAAAACGGGCGCTCGAAACTTGATGTTCATACGATGGTAGCTGGCCACGGTAGCTGTCCACATTTTCCCACTGTTATCGACAACTTCCAATCTGTAGAATGTGCACTGTTCCTGGTGACTATCGGACACGAATCCTGAGAACGACAGATTTCTTGTATAGGCGGATTTCAGCTGGACTCGTTCTGCTGCTGCTGTTGACACTATCGTTGTGGTTGCTCCACTATCCGCTAACGCCAGAAGCGTATCCCCATTCGGTGTTTTCAGCGATATGAACGGGAGATTGGCATCGGAGCTGATCGACCTACTGACATAAATTCCTTGAGCTTCAATCTCTCCAGGTTCCCACGTTTCATCCTCGCTATGTCTTCTGGAATCGATATTGTTTGTTGAGAAGAATTCGTCGTATGGAGGCGTTCCAGATGTCTTCTTAGTTCTCGAGCGAACTATATCCGTCGGTGTACTCGCTGTACTATGGGTACCGGATGTACCTTCCATCTTGGGAGTACCAGATGTACTGTCGACTATCTGAGCACCGGATGTGCTAACTACTGAATTGTGAGCACCGGATGTGCTGGATTTTTCTGAATTTTGGGCACCGGGTGTGACTTCTACTAATACTTTTTGGGCACCGGATGTGCTGACTTCTGATGGTGGAGACGTAGGCGAGATTCTAGTTGTTGGATTCGGAGGTTTCAGCCCCCTTTCCTCGAAAGAACGGCGCGTTGCCTCCGGGGTTCGTACGGCTTCCATCCTTGTTACAGATCGCAGTGTGATGTCTTTCGGAGCATTTCGAGCAGTTATTCTTGGACGGACATTTTTCTTTGAGATGAGTTTTTGACAAGCAGTTGAAGCACATTCCTCTCGCTTTGACCTTCTGAACCTTCTCTGCCACTGGCAGCTTGCACGACAGCGATCCATGGTCTTCAGACTTGCAAAAGTGACACATCTTCTTCGAAAAACGAGGTGCCGTACTTGGTCTCCTGCTTCTGTCGCTACCCGGATGGTTTCCATTGTTGCTTTCGTCGTTCTGCTGGACTGGATTCATAATCTCATTTGTTGCTACCGAATGACGACGCTCCATTCTCGCTGATTCCACTGCCCTTTTCTCTGCGATCACCTCGAATGCTATCTTCGTAAGCTCGTTGAAGTCCTTGATGTTTCCTTTCCTCTCCTTCTTGAACACGGGACCCATGACCACTTCCGGCAACTTGTCGATGAACTGCTTGAAAAATACCGGGTTGTCGATTGGGCATCCTTGGTCGCGAAGACTGTTGGCCAGGATACAGAAACGATTCAGATCCTTCTCCATGCACTCGAAATCCGTTTCGTGGAATTTGTGGGCCTTGATCCGATCCAGGAAGTTCTTCGTGATGTCGTGGCTGCGTTGATACTGTCGATCCAGGTTTGCACGCAGCGTTTCGTAGTCCTTCTCCGAGATTTTCGACGACAACATCAACTCCCTCGCCTCGCCGTCCAGAAGACGCAGCAGCAACGTTTGCTTCATTTTGACCGGAATGGTCTCGTTTTCGTGCACCAGAAGATCGAAAGTTTCCTTCCAGATGATATATTCCTTTGGATCCCCCGAAAATACGCTCAGTGAGCTCGTGATGTCGTTGAGCAGTCCCGCAGGCAGAGCTGGCGATTGCAGGGGAGGGGTGACTAGAATCGGCGAAGCCAACTTGCTTGCTGCGTCCACAGAAGCCGATTCCTCGATTGCCGGATGCAACGTGATTGCCTGATGCAACTTCTGCTCACTGTCCAAACCTCCGGATGGTTTTAGCTGCACCTCTTCCTTCTCCTTGTTGGCGACATCGGGTAGTTGAGCACCAGCAACGGAAGCGGCGACGTTGTTCCGTCCGGACTGTTGCAAATTCGCCGTCATCATCGTCACCAGTTGATCGTATTTCCTATTGATCAGATCCACCGAATCCAGAACGCGCGTTTGAGTCAAATGCATCTCGTTGTACCGTCTGACCAACATATCCATCAGTTCCGTTGTATTAGTCGAAGAACACGAAGATTCTTGATAGGAATTGTCCCTCGGTTGTCCTTCGACTGGATGAATCTCGTTGACTCCGTTGTGCTCCGGATTTTTGATTCCAACCACTTGGTGATTCTTAGTAGAACTTCTTTTTCCGTCGTGAGCCGGTTGATCGGTCTTGATGGGCAGTTTTTCTTCTCCTTTAGCCGGAAGCTTTTCGTTGTGGACCGGATGTCCTTTCTTTTCCTGAGCTGGAAGCTCGCTGTGGACCGGATGTCCCTTCTTTCTATGATCCGCAGACTTCGGAGTCGTGTTGACTGATTCCGCCGATTTCGATGGAGTGGAACGCAAATCGTCCTCGGTCCTCGGAGATGGCTCCGACAATTCGGCTTGAAGATCGAAAGCAGCTACGGTGGAATCGATTTCTCCAGTGAGCTGAATGAGACGATCTTTCAACTCGTAGTAACCTCGCGCCGTCAAATGACGCTCCATCTCTTCCTCGTTGGCTTTGATGAGTGCCTTCGAGGCACCCATAATCGGATGAGATTTAAAAAAAGTTTGAGACTCCCCTGGCATATCCTCCAAGACCAAAAGTTGCGACAGCATTTCTCCCTTGAGACCAGCCAACGTGGAGACGACTCCCTTATCGATAGGGCGTTTCAGCAGATTCTCCACGAGCGACGTCGTCGTGCGAACTTTGGTCAAAAAGCGAGTTACCGAAGTCTTGCGATCCTTCATTGTAGGATGGCGTTTTGGGGACGATTTCTTGGGCATGTTGAGATGCTGGCAGTAATTGATTCTTGACGAATATCAATCAATTGAATACTGATTTGAACATTCCTTCTTAACCTGCGGAACTCTGTTCTTGGACTGACCTTTCGAAAGGTCACGCATCAATTTCTTTCGTTTTCAAGAGTTTGATTCCACGTGTTCGCTTTTCGCATTTTGAAGGTACACGTGGAACACGTCACCAGATGTGATTCTTCTTCACCAGATGTGATTCTTCTTGACCTCCGATGGGTCGATATTTTCCTCGCCAAATTCTCATTTTTCGACCCAATCAAGAAGTCGTCTGCAAGTCGATAATTGTCTTGATTGGTCACTCAATTGATCTGGAGGCGCAGACTTGTGAGTGGCGGTCCGAGCCCTCTCCAGGGAGCCAATGCAAGATGTCTCGAGCCATCTGTGTCAGTTGCATTGTACTACATGATCTCCGATTCTTCCTCTTGTCATCTTCAGATTCTTGGGCCCTGATCTTGAAGACGACGTCCGGGTGATTTCTTTGATCATACTCGGTTGAAAACAGTATGTAGCGTGCCATATTTTATGTCCAGTTGCAGAAGTTCGTTTCAACCCTCGTCCCGATGAGTGGAGCTATCCACCTGAGGTTCTGGAGCTTGGCATGTTGACGACATTGTTTCACTACATCCCGGCTAGAAAGTGCACTTTCACTTCGTCTAGACTTTCCCTACTGCATAATAATTGATTGTCTTCAGATAAGACACACGAAAACGAAACAACTCTCAATCATAAATTCATTTCTATAATTACAGAGGACAGTACGAGTAGAGAACTTCTGATCCTGCCCCGGATGGGCTATTCTTTAACCTCTTGATCGCAAAGTGCACGGTGATGATCACCGTGACAGGTTCCGCATCGATTGGGATACTGACAATCTCCGATCCAATGCCCGCTTCCCAGGCATCTGACGCACCATCCCTTTTGTCTGACCAGATTCGTTCTTGCTTCGTAGCTGGCGAAGGCGCTGCAGTTGGTCGCAGAGTGATCATTGAGACAGAATCTGCAACCTCTTGGGAATTGTCTCGGTTTTTTGTTCCAGCGTCCATCAACTCTTCCAATCTTCACAGCATTGTCCTGGCGTCCGTTGTTTGCTGAGCGGCGACGCGAAGGAGAGCGATGACGGGAGCCGGATCTTTTCCTGGAGATGGATCGACGACGACCGCCGACCTCTGAGCGGGACTTGTCGCTGGATTCGGAGATGCGGTCCCAGATGGACTTAGTAACCACTTTTGCGAGGGGCTCTGGCGGAAGAATTCGCTCTCGATGAGCGGAAGATGAAGTAGGTTGTTCGGCTGGTGGCTCTTGACTAGATTCTGGAACAATTTCTAATTACCCATGTTCCAATGCTCTTCTCTTGTGGATGTAGACGTGCCGGAAGCACTCCATTCGACTGGGGTGAAACTTGATTTTATCAGATGTTCACATGTTGCCACTCGCTCAACCCCAGATGAGCCCATGATCGACCTGATTTGTACTAGCCCTGGTGGCCGAACTAGCCCGGATGGCTGGAACTAGCCCTTATGACTAAACTAAACATTAGACCAGATGCCTTATTTCAAAAAGCCAGATGCCTTAGATTTCAGGCCTACGTGGTCCGCCCCGCTCTCCTTGGTGCCAGATGCACAGCTCCCCAAGTGAATGTGCCTGTCTTTATCTGTAGGCAATCTCGACTTCTCTCTGGGTTCTGAACAGACTAGCAAAGCTAATCTGAAGCAGTCGATGCACCATGATGCGCCGGATGCGCTGAGTTCGAGAGGAAGAGACTACTCACACAATAAAGACACGGACAATCAACATTTCTTTATTACTTGCCGTTAGAAGGAATAGAGAGTTCGGGTCCGGAGATTCGTGGATGCTTCGAAGTCGACATCGGAGATGAAGGAGTCGCGGGGACGGACCAAAGACGGTGGCACTTTCCAAACTAAACTCTGATAGTCTTCGATTCCTCCAATGACCTTTCCACGTTGTAGAACTTCTCCATCTCCAAAGGGCACGTAGAACATCGTCATGTTGAGTATTTCAGGGAGAATCCTCAGATAGGACTATGAGCGATTTCATCCCCAGATGGGATGACACTGACCTAGTTGGGGAAGTAATGGATGACCCATTACTTCCGCAACACCTTGCGTTCATATGCTCACTAAAAAAGTGAGTAGTGTATATAGATAGTCCAGGACCCCTTTTATGTCCTATGCCCTTTTTTTTCGCAGTTGTTCACAATTCATAAATTTGAAAATTCGAAAATTCAAAACTTCNATCCGACATATGACACCGAAACTTGCCGATTCTCGATCCCCAACTCCAGCGACTACTTTCAGCTGACATTTGGCAGACCTGATTCAGCCATGACCCTGACTTTCGAGAGAACGTCACCAGAGTAAACTTCATTCAGTTTAGACAATTGGTTTTGTCACAATTCCATGTGTTTTTTCTGTTCTTTTTCTCTCTCTCTCTCTCTCTTTCTCTCTATTTTCACAGCTGTCTAAAATTTTTAATTTTTTTAGAAATATTACATCTTTCATAAATTCTTCAATTCACACTTTCAGTCTGTTCAATTTCGTTGAACTCGATGGTTAAAATCCATTAATTTCCTCTACTCTGTTAATTCGTCGTCTATTTTTCAATACAGAAATTTCAGAAAACATGGCTGACAATATCAAGATTGATTCATCCGACATCAAAACCGCAGAGAAAAGGTATTATCACTTTAGCAACACTTTCAAAGTCGCATTCTTTTGAGTAACCGAAAAAGATATCTCATCCCGAATGGACAGTTTATCAATAACCGTTTTTGGGAGAGAAAAAATATAAAATAGTGATGAGATGTCTTCAGTAATGTTATGCACCTTTGAAAGTGTGCCAAGAGAATGCGGACTCATAACATCCGAAATCCAAAAGCGATCAAATTTAACTTTTCAATTTTCAGTCCATTGACTCTCGAGACATTGTCAGTGGATGCCCTCGAGAATGTTATGGGCCGATTGACAGTTCCATTTTCAGACCATCAACTCTCTACAATCTCCCAATTCACGTCCTCGAACGGATCAAGGGCAAGTTGACACTCGTTGATTGGTAAGAATGTTGCAAGTCTGCTCCATTGATCAAAGTTATGTTTTTCAGTTTGTCTCTCCGTAAAGTCTCCCAAGATCTTCGCCGTTTCGTGGATTCTACTGAAGGGCACTGCGAAGTCCTCAGTTTCTTTCTTGGAGATATTGAGACGACAATGGTGTTGGATGATTTGAAACTCGATTATGACACAAATAAAGTAGATGGAGGATGCGTGATCACTTCAAAGAGACTGGATACCCAAAAAACCAAGACGTGTAAGGATAATCGGAACTTCAAACAGGCATCGATTGATGACGCATCGACGGTTCTGAAGATGCCGAAGCTCGAAATCGGTCTACTGGAATTCCAGTATGTTGAAGAAGACATGCAACTCGAATTGGTGCAATGTCTCAAGGCGCTCAACTTCAGACTCAACGTCAGATTCATTCGAGGTGAAGACTTGGAACTGCTTCATTCAATTCAAGAATTTCTGGATCCCGAAAAACTGGAAGAGATCATCTGCAGCGAAATCCATCTCTCTGAATTCATTGAAATGGCAGAAACCAATCCGGAATTTCTGAAGAACCCAAAACTGAAATGTGGAAAAATCGATTTCATCTACTGCAGTGATGAATCGGTGGCCGAATATGCGAAGAGTCTCAAGTCTCTCAACTCTGAACTTCGCGTTCAATCAGTCTTCATTGATGACGGCAGATGGATTCCTACAATTCTCCGTTCGCTGAATCCAGAAGAAGTGAAAGACATCGCGATCAATTGTTTCAATGGGATCACTGTCGACGAATTCAACGAACTCGCTGGAGATAATCAGTGGATGACGAAAACGAGATTGGATTCGCTTCGTCTTCTAGATTTGATAGGACTCGAACAGTGTGTGGATTTCAAGGCTATTCGAATTGAAGATTTTGTGTTCACCGAGGAAAATCTCATTATAATCAGAGATGTGAGTTGTGGGGATTGTTGTCTTTCCACTTTAAGACATCGTAGCATTGCCTAAAACCTAGATATTGAGCTCAGACTGCTACCAAACAATTAAATATTAGTTCATCAGAATCTCTGACATTTCTATCACTAAAAATCTCAAATTCCTATGCGCCAAGGACTCCTCACTTTTGAGTTGTCTGTTGGCTACGCACTTGTCAATCACGAGCAGGTCAAAGATTCAAGTTTGAAAAAATTTACAAGACCCTCAACTTTGTGTGTGGAAAACGTGAGCGGGCATTCTGACCAAGCTACTAATGAACAACTTTTGGTAGACAATACCAAGTACCTAGCCTCTAATGCNCCAAGCTACTAATGAACAACTTTTGGTAGACAATACCAAGTACCTAGCCTCTAATGCTTTCAGACTCTCCTCAAATCTCCTCACCTCAAAATGCTCGAGCTAAAAAATCTTTGGAGGCAAACGAGATGGGACGAGACAAATGAGAGAATCGAGCGAGTGATGAGTGTGGAGCCGACATATGACACCGAAACTCGCCGTTTCTCGATACCCAATTCCAGCGACTACTTTCAGTTGAAATATGACAGATCTGATTCAATCATGACTATCAAGAGAACGTCACCAGAGTAAACTTCATTCAGTTTAGTCGATTGGTCTTGCCACAATTCTCTGTCTTTTTTCTTTTCTTTCTCTCTCTCTATTTTCACAGCTGTCTAAAATTTTTAATTTTTTTAGAAATATTACATTTTTCATAAATTCTTCAATTCACACTTTCTGACTGTTCAATTTCGTTGAACTTGATGGTTAAAATCCCTTAATTTCCTCTACTCTGTTAATTCGTCGTCTATTTTTCAATACAGAAATTTCAGAAAACATGGCTGACAATATCAAAGATGATTCATCCGAAACCAAAACCGCAGAGAAGAGGTATTCGAAAAAAATTCAGTAATTCTATGTACCTTTGAAAGTGTTTCTACAAACTGCGAATTCATAACATCCGAAATCCAAAAGCGGTCGAATTTAACGTTGAAAATTTCAGTCCGTTGACGCTCGACAAATTGCCTTTGGATGTTCTCGAGAATGTAATGGGAAGATTGCAGCTCGCGGACTGGTAAGAATGTCGCAAGTCTGCTCCATTTATAATAATTATATTTTTCAGTCTCTCTCTTCGAAAAGTTTCCCGAGATCTCCGCAGTTTCGTGGATTCAACTGAAGGGCACTGCGAAGTCCTCAGTTTCTGGCTTGGAGATATTGAAACGGCAATGGTGTTGGATGATTTGCAGCTCGATTATGACATGAATATAGTAGATGGAGGATGCGTGATCATTTCAAAGAGACTAGATATCCAGAACATCAAGACGTATAAGGATGATCGGTACTTCCAACAGGCACTGATTGATGACGCATCGACGGTTCTGAAGATACCGAAGCTCCAAATCGGTCTCTTGGATCTCCAGTGTGTTGAAGAAGACATGCAACTTGAATTGGTGAAATGTCTCGAGGCGCGGAACTTACCACTCAATGTCGGATCCATTCGAGGTGACGACTTGGAACTGCTTCATTCAATTCAAGAATTTCTAAATCCCGATAAACTGGAAGAGATCATCTGCAGCGAAATCCATCCCTCTGAATTCATTGAAATGGCAGAAACCGATCTGGAAATTCTGAAGAACACAAAACTGAAGTTCGGAAAATTCAATTTCATCTACTACAGTGATGAATTGGTTGCCGAATATGAGAAGAGTCTCAAGTCTCTCAACTCTGAACTTCGCGTTCAATCAGTCTTCATTGATGACTGCAGATGGATTCCTACAATTCTCCGTTCGCTGAATCCAGAAGAAGTGAAAGACATCGAGATCAATGGTTTCTTTGGGATCACTGTCGACGAATTCAACGAACTCGCTGGAGATAATCAGTGGATGACGAAAACGAGATTGGTTTCGCTTCGTCTTCTAGGTGGGATGGGACTCGAACAGTGTGTGGGTTTCAAGGCGATTCGAGTTGAAGATTTTGCGTTCACCGAGGAAAATCTGATCATAACCAGAGATGTGAGTTCTGGGGGATTTTTTTCTCTTTACTTTAAGGTATCATAGCATTGCCTAAAACCTAGATATCGAGCTCAGACTGCTACTACCAAACTTTTGAACAGTAGTCCAGCAGAGTATCTTCCAATAAAAATCTCAAACTCTTATGCGCCAAGGACAGTAGTGTATATAGATAGTCCAGGACCCCTTTTATGTCCTATGCCCTTTTTTTTCGCAGTTGTTCACAATTCATAAATTTGAAAATTCGAAAATTCAAAACTTC
>LR543387.1:525247-652082 GCA_900536305.3 Caenorhabditis sp. 40 LS-2015 | reverse complement strand
CAATAGTTGATTACTTTTTAATAACTGTTACGGGAACCGAGTTTATTTTTAGCAAAGTCACAGGAAGGGGGTTGCCGTCCTATTAGAGGAAATTCGCTAGATTTCTTCAGTGACATTACCACTTAGAACAACATTTGTGCCGCGTAAATCAAACAGAAAAATTCCAATGCACTGGCCATCACATGGCTCTAATTCAGCGTTTGTGCAATTGTTGCCCCATCCGTCACCAATGTTCATCTCCATACCGACCCGAGATGCTCCAAGGAGTTGATTGGTGAGTATCTGAAAAATTTGTGAAATCTTCTAGGCAAACCCAAATAGACGCACATAGAGCCCTTCGTAGCATCTGAAGCAAAGTTTACCGGTCTGAAATTGCACGGACATCTCAGGAAACGAGATGAGAAGAACAAGGAGAATGATGACGTGGTGCCAAGACATGGTGTCAACTGAATATGGGTTTTGGAAATCGACGATGGTGTTCAAGGGGAGCAACCAATGAAGAAAGCAAATGAAGCGAGAAAAGATAGATGAGAAGATTTTTGAGGCAGCTGGATGACGGAATGAGTGGCAGATGTTCCAAAAAAGCTATCGTCTGATAGGGTCGTTTGAAGTTGATCAGACGAAGTTGGTTTTTTCGACAATTCTAAATATGAGAAAATATATCTTCACAGTCAGAGCTCTGAGATGAGTAAGAAAATTGATGCAAAGGTATTAGTGATCAAGAAAACTAATGTTCAAACTGATCCTTAATGAACAACAAACTCTTTATGGTAAACTCAACAAAATAACAAAAGACAACAAGATCAACCAATCAATACAAAAAACTTATCAAAAATGAATCGCAGGACTACTGAAATTGTGCAGCTCAGTGTTGCTGTTCTGTTCCAAGCGATATTGAGATCTCCGATTCCGACGAATCAACTGAAAAGTTTCATGATAGACGGCGTTCAATGCGGTTTGCATGTGGGATTTATATAAACTGCCGACTAGTGAAATACTGTTTAAGATAAGAGTCACATTTCATTAGTTGACATTTTTCAGAAATGCTCAATGCGAACCGAGAAAAAGTGCAGGCTTCTACCCATCATACTCAAGATGACAAGGAGAACAATAACGACTGTGACAATCAGACAGACGACCAGGCAGCCGAGCAGAACTTTCCACCAAGATCTGCCCATTTCTCTATGCTCCACCGATGGAACCAAGATAATCTCATAACGGATATGATGAGGTCTTCTAACTTCAGCCACGGAGTAATCCACAATGATGTCCTGNCAGGCTTCTACCCATCATACTCAAGATGACAAGGAGAACAATAACGACTGTGACAATCAGACAGACGACCAGGCAGCCGAGCAGAACTTTCCACCAAGATCTGCCCATTTCTCTATGCTCCACCGATGGAACCAAGATAATCTCATAACGGATATGATGAGGTCTTCTAACTTCAGCCACGGAGTAATCCACAATGATGTCCTGATCTTCCAATGTTCCCGGTCTCGGTGGATTCTCTGAATCCAAATGAACGAAATCTGTAGAACAGCCGAAGACAGCGCCTGGAAAGTTTACAGGCTTTTGACGGTTCCATCTTCAAGCCTCCTTACCCTTCTTTTTCTCTCCGAACCGTTCGAAACGCAGATCGATCACCAGACATTTTCCATCACAGAGAGTGGTGCTCTTCAAACTCACACAGTGGGATTTGAGTCGACCGGAGATGTTCGACGCCTTTCCAACAGGGGACAACAGACCGGTGATGTTCAAGAGATGCTAAATTTTAGGGAATTTGGGTTGTTGAGAAACTGAGTCTCACTGTGTTGGCAATAGTGCAAGTTACGCAGGAGGAACGAGAAGAAATGTTGGTGCATAAGATGAATAGTAGGAGCAGTTGAAACCAGTCCATAGTAGTTGGAAATCTGAATGAAAGGTTAGAAAGAATGCATTGAAAATGGAAGAGATGAAAAGGATGGAACCCATATGCAGAACAACAAAATGATCAATTACAATTTTAGAAATGTTTCATTTTTGGATCAAACAGAGAGAATTAATAATAGTGAATGAGCAGAATTGGATGAGCGGTAAAGAAGAGACACCAGTAGATTCAGACCAGCTCGAATTCCTGAGCCATAACAAGCCCTCCTGAGACACCTTTCCGATGTCGGCGCCTACACCCATCGTCGTGGAACTGAAATAGAACTAACTGAAAATATTCCTCATCTTCACTATCAGAACTCACGCAGCAAAACAAGCAAAAGATACAGACGGCTAATCCCAGAAGCAACCCGAGCGCCGCCCAATAGCCGATACTTCTTTTCATTTTGTCTTCCTTTTCTCCAATATGTGTTCCTTTGTGAACCGAGAAGTTGAACACGATTTTATGATTTTAGACGGTTCTGTTCAATACGACCACATCTCTGGAGGAGACGTAGTCGTGTCTCGGTGGAGCATTCGGATCCTTGGCGATGAAATCGGCAGAGCAACCGAGGATGGAGCCTGTAAAGAAACAAAGAGGGTTCCTTTAAGTTCAGAGTTTCCTACCAATCATAGCTCCTCCATATCGCTCCAAGGAGACATGGATTTCGACGCAATTTCCGAGGCAACGGACGAGTGGCATCAAACGATCGTTACATTCATTTTTGTTGGTGATATTCATTGCTTTTGACACGGAAGATTCGAGGAGGAAGGAGTTGACCATGTGCTGAAAATAGAGACTCTTAAGAGTCGATGGCATCTTTAGGTTATAAATTGGTCGGAGTTCGAACTAGATACTACAGGGTGGCTTTTAAATACTGCAACGCAGGTTTGGCGCCATGCCACAGGCTGCTGATTCAATTTGCGGGCACAACTGTTTCAAAATTTTGTTCATTATATCATTGTTAATGGCTTTGCCAAGTTTCAGAAAAATCGGTTATTTTAGAGCCCGATGGTGAAGCCCAACGTTCATCGCTCTACCATTATGAAGCTTCAAATGGGTAGAGAGAAGCTGCGTAAGAGCGCAAAGTTGTTCACTTTGAAGGCTGAGTTCAACCCTCAAAATCATTTTTTTATTTCCCACAACAGCCAGGCTGCTTTCTATGAAGGAAAAACCTTCCTATCGATCATCCCACCCAGCTAGCGTCAAGGTGTTTGGTGAAATTTGCTCCGTGTCAACAGGGTTTTGCCGATAAAGGTGTCAAAATCAAGAAATATTATTAAGTGGAAGAAATTTTGAAGAAGAACTTGCTTCCGTGGTCCCAAAGATTATTTTTCCAATCAAAACCGCATCTTCCAACAAATGNGAAGAACTTGCTTCCGTGGTCCCAAAGATTATTTTTCCAATCAAAACCGCATCTTCCAACAAATGGGGGCACCGGCCCATACTACGAAGTTTACTCAAGATTGGTGCGAGCGCCACTTTCCGGAAATCATCGAGAAGGATGGAGGCCTGCTTTCTCGCCGATTCTGAATCATCTCGACTTCTCCGTCTGGAAAGTTCTTCAATAAGGTCTGTGCTAGACCCCAATCAAGTGTTGAGGCATTGAAGAAAAAATTGGTAGAGGAACGGGACAAATTGTCGGTGGAATACCTGCGTGCCACAGTCGACCTTTACCCAACACGACTTCGTGCTGTCATTGCAGCAGAAGGAGGCAGAATCAAATAACTTCTCTTATTATTTGTTCTCATAGACATGAATAAGGATTTTGTTGAGTTACATCGATTTTCGTTTTTTACTTTTCGAGATACGCTCGTTTTAGTGCGTTGCAGTATATAAAAGCCACCCTGTACATTTGGCTAACACAAACGGATCGAAAGTTGCAACGTTTGATCAAAAGCTGCAAAAGGTCAGATCTGAAACTAGAAAATTGAAAAACCCCAAAGAGTTCATTAGAACGGCAAGGGAGTATCCCCAGTATTTTGATACTTTCCAGAGTCTTTCTAGTCAAATTAACCTGAAACTCACGTAGTCTCCAAATGCACATGTCTTGCACAAATGGACTTCCAGAACGACTTCCGAAAAAACGATTTTGGCGAAGATGAGAGAAAGAAGGAGTTGGAACCAGTTCATGACCGACTCAAAACTGAACTTAGGTAACTTTTGGGGAGAAGTGGAAAAATAGATAGTGATATTTAGGAGGAATTGAACCCATAAAGTACAACGGGAATATGATATAGGTAACATGGAATTAGTTCATTACTTGGAACGAGAGAATAATGGGCGATGTTGTGTAAAAATGAAACCGGGGAGTATTCAATTTACAATGTGTGAAAAAAATATTGCAGAATTTTGGACGATCTTGAATCCTGTAACTGATGCACACCCCTATCAATCACTTCGAGCAAATCTGTCCTGGTTCCTGTGACAGATATCAAAAAGTGGTCAACTAACAAAATATTTTGACATTACGAGAAACATTTTGTTAGTTTACAGATTTTCGATATCTGTTACAGAAACCAAGATACATTTGCTCAAAGTGACGGTAAGTTTTGTGCTTCAATTACATGATTACAAGGTCTATTACAAAAAAAAACAGTGATGAAATACGGTGAGAAATCAAAAAAGGTTAGCAGCAATTGATCATGATTCGTGGCTCGTTGTTTCCAACCAAGCGAGTTGTCTTTGCGTCACGGGTTTGGATCGATTCCAGTTGTCGCTTGATTTTCTTTTGGCGTAGGACAGCTTTCACGGCGCAACAGCACTGTAAATTTCCAATCAAATTTCTTGTTTGTTTTTTGTTTCTAGGCCCCTATGACGATGGCCAGAGTTAATCGATTTGACAAAAAACAGTCTAACCCGCTGATTGAACTTCTACTTTTTCTTAGTCTGTGAAGCAGTATAGAAGAACTAAACAGATCAATCAATTCTCATTTTTAAGATGTAAGCAGAACTCACGAAGATTGTACAGAAAACTAAAAGTTCCATCATCACCAAGAACCCCAAGGAGCTTATCACTTCTGGGTCACAGTTGTGAGCAGTGACGACCTTGGTCAGAAGAAGAAGAAGAAGAATAAGAAGTTTCAACAAGGACATAGTTGGCTGTAAATTCAAAAGACGTTTTTCTCTTCTAAATCAAAATTTGAGTTTTAAATCCAAATGAAATCGAGGTAACAAGAGAGAATGGAGACGCAGAAAATGTAAATTCGAAAAAGGGGTGGAGCCTACGTTTCTCGAAACGAGAAGATGTTGTTGATCTCGGAAGTAAAGGGGTACGGTGGACTGCGGATCTAACTCTGATGATCTGTGGAAGAATTTGAATCGAGTAAACATGTGCTTGCGATCATAACAAGGTCACGAGGCAAACTTTTCTCTGTCGGTACTAATCAAAAGCTTCCATCCAAGAACAAAAATCGAAAGAAGCATGATGTTTTTGTTATGAAATGCCAAGGTCAAATTCTCTTTTCGACAAAAGGAACATCTGCATGCTGGAGAGGAAATGAAATTTGAAATGTGTCGACTAAGAACGCAAAGTTGAAAGCGATTGGGGTACTGTAATGAATGGGTTTATTGGTTTGGGGATTGGGTAATGAAAGCAATAACATTTGGAAAGAGAAATAATGACGGTGGGAAAGTGGATTATTGAATGACAAGTTTTGGAGAGTTTCAGATGGATGGGAATGGATGAGATTGGAGGGATCCGGAGACGAATAGAGTCCGAGAAGTTCAGAAGTGATGGCTGAACTTAAACTGACTTTCCAAACTGTTCAATTCCAATGATCTGTCTTGCTGAAATCAATGTAATGAGAAAAAGATTCAGCATGGCAAGATTATAGGCGGAGTCTAGTTCTAGCTGCATAGTCCCAAATCATCCTAGAGTTCTAAAAGTGAATCGTGTTGTTCTGAGAGTCTCCAAGTTGGTAATTCACCCGGAAGGTTTCACTGTCCTGTTTTGAAGACGTCAGCTTTCGAAAGAATCTGAAACTCAGTCGAATGCATCGATGAATCAAAAACTGAGGGAATAATGGGTAATAGTTAGTTGAACGGGGCGGAGTCTACTATGATATTCTTCCCATATCCTTCAATTCTAAAAAAACCTAGTTTGTTTACAAGATTTACAACTTGGCAAACTCATCGCTCGGAACTTCAAAGGATGACGAGCCGTTGTTGGAGAAAGATGATACATTTACGATCTTTAGCAGCGCTGAACAAGATGGCGTTGCGGGACTGTTTATTAAGCATTTTTAGGAAAATAAACGAGACTAATGTACTTCTTAAAGACCAGATTGCAGATTGTAGTTTTCAAGTATCAGCTGAATAAAAAAACTACCAAACACTTAGTACCATCTCGAGAATGTTGGTAGTCAGATTAGGGTAGTCAGATCCAACATTATCTGATGAAAGTTTATCTTCTCGGTCTGAAATTTAGAGTGCTCCCTGAAAACCTTTGTTGTCCCAGAATCCTTGTTTGTTATGTTCTGAAGCTTGTGACTATTTAAGAAAAGTTTATTCATGTAAGTGAGCACACATGTAATGTTAGGGAATTAGATGACACTGCAGACGCGCTCTACTGTAATTTCCAAAAAAGATCCTCTTCTGAAAAAAAAACTCAAAGGATTTTGAAAGTTCCCAGAAGGGTTCTTAGTCTAAGCCGAGTACTCCATATCCTTGGCGTTTCTCCACAAATCACACTCCACTTTTTTGATCTCCTGAGTCATTCTGAACGATCCGGATTTGATGTTCATCCACGTGGTATGATCGGTACCGTCGTATCGATCCCATTTGATTTTGTGCGTCGAGCCAAAGGGTGGTGACGCTGAAAGTTGTGGGTGCAATGAACAAGAGAGACCCATTTCGATTCTGGGGTTCATGAATTTGTGCACTTTTATGATCCACTATTTCGATTTTTCAAGACAAAACCAATTCGGAAAAGTGTGATGAAACATCGAAGAGCTTGTATATATGTAACCCAAGAAGATCGCACTTTGATAACATTCGAATCGAGTAGAAGTATAGGTGAGAAACTTCGATATGTGAGAGGAAGAGAATCTGGGAGGTATCATTGTCTGGTCGTTGAAAATGAACGATGATGAGGATAGTGCAATGAAGTTAGTGTCATCTGCTAACTTGTGCGTTGGTAACAAAAAGAAGAATGAGATGGTGTACAAATGTTGATAACTTCTAATTTCGCTTCTTGGCGAGAGATAACAACTAAAACCTAACGGTTCTCTTCCCTTCGTTTCGTTCGTCTTTTTAAAGATTTCGATATAAAAGTGTTATGTTTTTTGTTGTTTGCACTGCAAACACCTGCACTGAAGGTTTCTTTTTCTGTTTCTTCTGCCTATGCATTTGATAAATCGGTTTAGTGAGTTTAGAAAAAACTGAATTCTATTTTATGAACATTTAAAACACTTTCTTTTCGATTTCACAACGCTTTCATCTTCTAAACTGCCAAAAACCTCAAAGAAATGAAGCCGAATTAGCTTGGTCTCCATGCTTTCAGACGCGTCGCGGTCATGCGTCGCGTTGCGCCGACTGAATTTTTCGAACATTTTCAGCTGAAGAGTCAGCGCAACATATGACGATTTTTTATGGTTTTCTGCAAAACACAGCGCGCAAAGTTTTCCCAGACAAGTAAGCCCTACCTTTTTCCGCGTACTTCACCTTTTTTCGTATACTTCACACTTTGTTCGTACACTTCACACTGCTCCGCTTTTTTTTCTGTTTTTCTTTCTTTTTTTTCATCGTAAGTGCATCATTTTTCATCGTAACTGCATGAAATCATCATCGTAAACTCTAAACATCTTTCAAACCCCCTTGGAGGTGTGCAGGTGGTCGTGAGACGTAAAACCAGCCCACCGTATATGATGATGTTTGCTGGCGGTCGAAGAACGACGTAAGGCCAGCTCATCAGAATCTCTCTCAACTGATATCTAGGACTATCACTACCGAATCTAATCTCAACGAACATCTGAAGCAGGCGGTCGAAGAACGACGTAAGGCCAGCTCATCAGAATCTCTCTCAACTGATATCTTTATCGACCGGATTCATTATCAATCGATATTTGAGAATATAGGAGCAGGCGGTCGAAGAACGACATAAGTCCAGCTCACCGAACTCAACAAAAGGTGTGTCGATGTTCCATGGATATGCAAAGAAGGTCTCGTGTACATGCTCAACAACAATTCGTATGTTTTGGTGAGTGTTTTGAATATGTTGATCTAAAGTGCGAGCAAAAATCTTCTAGGCGTTCTTTTCTATCAATCATTCTTTCAATTTTCAGAACTTCCAAGCATGCTGATAACTGCTTCATGAGAAGCAATCGATATTCGAGTCTGCCGGATTGGGCGCTCGATGAAAACTGTGAGATTCGTGCCGATTTGACTCTGCAGAAAGTGATCGACGAAGGATTGGTTGTTTCGTTTCCGATGGAACAAATCTGAATGCCAGTGAGTTAAAGATACATCGATTTTGTTACCTAAAACTGCATCATTTAGCTACCTCCAAAGCAACTACTTCGGCGAAAACACTCAGAGTCGTACATTCGAGAGCGAGTTTCCCGCGAAATTTTCGGGAGCAAGGATGTTTTCATCTCCATACCCAAGAACGTTTTCGGGAATTTTTTACTACAACATGTCAGCGAATTTTCTAATCCCTCGGACCAAACCACCATCAAGAATTACATTGTTGACGACATTACAGCTTTGTGTATTGACAAGAGTGGATGTCGTGTTGTGCAAACAGCATGGGTAGGTAGTTTTTACTGAAAATCTGTGTTCATGATCCCTTATCAAAACTCCTATTTTTCAGAAACTGGAGCCTCGTCATGCTGACGACATCGTCGCTGCGATCCCACGCAAAAATCGGCTTATGGCAATTAGCACCGACCAGAACGCCAATCATGTTATTCAAAAAATCACGAAGAAGATGTCATTGTCAAAATGGGATTTCCTGATCACCTACTTGTGCAAAAAGGAGCATTCCAACTTGTTGGACATTAGTCAAGACAAGTACGGATGTCGGGTTGTTCAAACCATCGTTGAGGGGCTTTCCGAAGATTGCAAAAATAAATTGGAAGTGCGGAAAGGGCCATCTCGCTTTGTCGGTTGATGCAGAACGTTTTGAGCAATTGCTCGAAGCTTGCATCAAACGAGTTCGCCAACTACGTCATCCAGCACATTATCGAGACTCCTGGAATCCTCAGTGACTACCGCAACGCTATCATCGAGATGTGCCTTCTTCGCAGCCTGCTTTCGTTGTCACAGGAGAAATATGCATCTCATGTTGTCGAACGCGCATTCGTCTACTCTCCGCTTTCGCATATCGCTGAAATGATGGAAGAAATCTTCGATGGCTATGTTTCGCATCCGTAAGTCATTTCCTCATGTAACTTTGTGTTAATCAATTTGTTTTCAGGGACTCTGGCAAGGACGCTTTGGACATTTTGATGTTCCGTCAATTCGGCAACTACGTCGTCCAGCGTATGCTTCGCATCTGTGTGGACGTTGTCACCAAAACACGGTGAGTTTCAATATGTCTTATTATTCTTTGCAAATAAAATTTTTAGAGAAAACGTCATCAATGGAGTCGATTACCACGACAAATTCGAGGCATGGCTCGCGAAACTCTATGTGAGAGCCAGAAGAGAAAGAATTCGTTTGACCAGGTATCCTATATCTGAGCAGCTAGTGACTTCTAACACGACAATTTTTTCAGATTCTCCTCTGGAAAGAAAATTCTCGATGTTCTTCAAAGCATGGAGGAATACGTGCCGTCTTCGTTCCAATCGGCGACTGCTTCACTCTATTAGTAGACGAAGCGAAGCACTCGCTGCTCTCTATGCACCGTCGTTTTTGTCACCACGGCTAGCGTTAGCCAAGACTTCCCATCGCGTAACACGTCACTTTTCTCGAAACATCTAGATTATGACCATAAATATAATGACTGTTAATAATAATTTCAATAAACTAATAATTTTAAAAAAAACTATTAATAATCATTTTTTATTATAGAGATCTTTATATTTCTGTTAACGAAGCCTGGTGTGAAAGCAGAAGACGGAGAGCTCGTTCAATAATATGTGATGGTTAGAAATCAAATGGTTTGCAGTAATTAACTAGTCGTTTCACAGACGATTCATAGAATCCAATTCAATATTGAACTCACCTAACTCCATCGGTATGCTGCAACGAATCCGATGAAGACGTCAGTGCATTATACGGTTCAATTTTTCGTAACCAAGAAAGTTGAAGACCCCAGTTCTAAAAGTGGAGGGAAAGACAAGAAAATGCAGAACAAGATAATCTGAAAAGAAAAACAGTCGAAGGCATGCAAGAATCTAAGACTGAGTCCACTTGAAACTCATTGGGAATGGATAATGGTTAGTTGGACGAGGCGGAGTCTACTATCATAGCCTTCACATCTGCCTCCATTCTAAAATGATCTGTTTATAACAAAGATTAATAACTTGGCAGGCTCATCGCTCGGAACATCAAAGGGGGAAGAGCCGGTCTTGGTAAAAGTTGATACATTCACGACCTATAGCAGTGATAAACTATAGCGTTGAGGGACAGTTTATAAGAATTTACAGGTCAAGAGTAATATACTGTGTGTAGTAATCACCAAAATGGATAAAATTATGGTCAGCACTCGAACATTTTTTGATGAAAGTTTATCTTCCCTGTCTGAAAATCGGGGCGCTCACTGAAAACTTTCTTTGTCTCAGAATCCTTGTTTGTTATGTTCTGAAGCTTTTGAGTATTTAAGAAAAGTTTATTCATATCGTGAAATTACAAAAAGATAAAACATAAAACGGATATAATATCTTGGAAAACTTCGCTATATGCAGCACAGTCCTAAACAGATTCGAGACTAATGATATGTGTGGATTCATAGAAGAAGATGGAGAAGACTGATTATAATGTTTTGTATGGAATGGTTTGTGAAAGAAAACGGCTAGAAGATAAGAGATCCAACATGGCTACTCCCTGAGAAGAAAAGTTAGACAAAAAATGAATGCTGGAATTGGAGAGAGAAAGAAATTATGGGCGAGGGGAAGAATGTTTCTTGTAAGTGAGCACACATGTAATGTTAGGGAATTAGATGACACTGCAGACGCGCTCTACTGTAATTTCCCAAAAGATATTCGGTAGAGCGAGTTCGCAAGTTTAGAGACACGAAATTAAAAATATTAAGAGTAATACTATTGTGTATCTGGTGAGAGGAGATGACGATGTGGCGGCGAGTTCTTCTTCTGAAAAAAAAATCAAAGGATTTTGAAAGTTCCCAGAAGAATTCTTACTGTAAGCCGAGTACTCCATATCCTTGGCGTTTCTCCACAAATCGCACTCCACCTTTTTGATCTCCTGAATCATTCGGAACGATCCGGATTTGATGTTCATCCACGTGGTATGATCCGTACCATCGTATCGATCCCATTTGATTTTGTGCGTTGAGCCAATCGATCGTTTTCGGAGGGTGGGGACGCTGAAAGTTGTGGGTGTAATGAACGGGAGGAGAGTTTGTTCTAGGCTAGAAATTACAGTTTAAAAGGTTTTCAGAATGGATTAATCGAGATAAATCGACTTCAAAATGAGATATTCAGTTTTGTTATAATTCAGAGATAAACTGATTCGATGCAGTTTTTTCATATTTTCTTGGTTCTTTTCTCTTACATTTCGGATCTTTTCAAGTGTAACATTTCTTAAAATTCCTGCTTCTGTCTTCTCACATTAAACCCATTCTCACCCCGTATTAGCAAAAGTGGTCCAGAAGTCAATCACTTTCTCCGACAAATCCATTTCCTCTTTGGTGTATCCTGCCGACTTGTTATGAAGAGGCACTCCGAACACGTATTCGATCTCGTAGCCATGCATCACACCCGTCCATTTTGGCCAAGGATTAGCGCTGAAAATCGAGGAAAAATTTAAACCAATGGGTCCTTCTTTTCATCACTAAAAATTTTGTGTCAGATCTGAAACGTAATGCTCGGTGTATCGAATCCATTGACCAGCTTTATCAGATCTTGCATACCGCACTTCCATTCAATGTACGGGTACACCATTTTCCGTCACTTCAGACGAACTTATCTCGGTTCTCGTAATAGCTATCAAAGAGTGGTCAGCTAACAAAATGTTCTTCATAGGACGTTCAACGTTTTGTTAGTGCACCATTTTCTGATAACTTTAACAGGAACCGAGATAAAATTTCTCAAAGTAACTGAGCGGGAATGAGCCAGAATACAATTTTCTATTTTTCGATCACTTACCTCGATGGCTGATCAAAGTAGTACACAAAAACGTTCGATCGATTCCCAGCCACCTTCGGATAATTGTGTGCAAACCAAATACTATCACAAGTGAAGAAATAGTCCCCAACCATCTGATTGACTTGCTCCGTATAGAAGTCCGTCTTCTGCTTCGGATCCGTACACTTTGGATCTGAGTAGACGTATTTCGCGGCTGTCCTCACGAGCTCTGGTTGTACTGCAAACGCGGTATCGACACATTCATGAAACTCGTCTCGATCTAGTTCTGGTTTCGCGGTTTTCTTATCGAAAAACTTTGCCAAGTTGTAGATATTCCAAAAGTTTCCTTCATCGTGATTGATTCCAAACATTAGATTGACATCGTTAGAGTATGTTCCTTCTCGAAGAGCAATGAATCCGTCGAGATGTTTGAAGAAGTTCTTATCCTTGGATACGATTGCGAATGGAAACTCGAGAAAATTCAACCCCACATTCCAGATGTTATCTATCAGAAGCTGAGCTGGGGTGTTCCGAAGACATTCAGTGACATCTGTGATCTTTGTTTGGTTGCATCCAACTAGGTTAGCGAGAGCCGTGGATTTTTGTTTGGCTCGTTTTGGAGAGTCCATTGACCATTTGTTATCGAGCGATCCTGATTGAAGGATTCCATTCTGGAAGAGCCCCTTGGAAGCCGGTGCGATCAAGTGAGCAACAATGGAAGCTGCTCCAGCTGATTCCCCGACAAGAGAGATTCTTGATGGATTTCCTCCAAAGGAGAAGATATGGTCTCGAATCCAGTACAAGGCCAATTGCTGATCCAGCATTCCCATATTTCCAGGAACATCGTCATGGTTCAAATAAAGGTATCCGAAAGGTCCAACTCGGTAGTTGATGTTCACAACGATCACGTTTCCCCGTGTGGCCAATTCCTTTCCGTCGTAGAGAAGAAGAGATGGGGATCCGTACCAAAAACCTCCTCCGAATAACCAAACAAGTACAGTGAGATTGCTGAAACTCCAGACACATTGGACCACTCGAAGATCTTTTAGAACTCACTATGCATCCGCCGGAGCCCAAATGTTCACATAGAGACAATCCTCACTGACAGGAGTGTTGGCATTCCACATCTCACTTCCCCAGAACGTCGGATCGTACGAGTCTCGTGGCTGAAAACATGCCGGCGATAGAGTGTTCGCTGCTAGTGTTCCGTTCCATGGTCGTTTTGGAGTGGGCTTTTTGAAACGGTGCTCATTGATTGGGGGCTCGGCGAATGGGACTCTGGAAAATGGGAAACTGATATCTAACTTTCACCAAGAAACCTTTTTCCAATACACCTGAATATTTTCTTCAAACTGAAAGATATTCAGGACAAAATGTGGCCTATCAAATGTGTTATTTGACTACCTGGACAGACGTCTAGAAGTCAAGATATTTTCCTTAAAATTCGACATTCTTCACCTTCCGTTCTTCGAACGGCGTTCCCCATTTGTTCCAGAAAAAACCGACTTCCAGAAGTTTGCACAGGTAGGACTTTGGACCTTTGGTTAGCACATTCAAAAGCCCAGATTTCTATATATGTTGGAGGTAGATCTCACAGAAATCAGAGGTACTGGAGACCTCTGGCAAGTCTTAAAAAGCTCACCCCAAGAACGATCTGACTCTCTTGTTTCCATGATCGGTTTCCGATCCTCTCACCGTTCCCAACTTCGTCTGAACCTCTACAACACCAGCCTTCTGATCGTCCTGAAATTGGATTCTCAAGCGGTTAGTATTTCTAGCATCATCATCGCCTAGCACTTAGTCGATTAGTACCTGATGTGCAGACGCGACGAAAAGACTCGTCGTTGTCGACAGTAGGAGTAGCAAGAAGGCACGACGACGACGCATCCGCGCGTTGCTCTCGGTCTTCCTGGGCGCACCGTTCGTTTCGTGGTAAGACCCTCAAAACACGACACGTTAGAGAGAGAGATAGAAAGGTTAGAGAAAGAGAGATGATATGAAGATACAGTAAGAGAGAAAACGAGATGCTGGAAATCGGAAAAGGATTCGGAAATAGAAGAAAAAAAGATCCGTGCATTGGGGGAGAATATGGACATGCTAGAGTTCGAAGACTCAAAATTTTCCCAAAAAACATTCGACGCTTTATTTTTGGATCAGGAGGAGATCGAGATGAGAGTTTGAGAGAGCCCGCTGGTTGATTTGAAACTGGGAAAAGTGGAGTCAAAAAAGTTGAAAAGTAGCGAATAAGAAAAGTAGTAGAATCCAATATGTGCTCGGATGGTGGCTCGAAGAGTACTCCTGGGTCACTGAAAGTAGTGAGTAGTTCAATAGTGCTCTATTTTAAAAAATGAGAGTCATCAATTTTGATAGTGCAATAGTGCGCGTTTTCTGACTCCCCACAAAAGTTTTATCAAAAAGTTACAGTAGGCGGTGTACTCCGTGTCCTTGACCCGTCTCCAGAATTGACACTCTTCTTGTTTTCTCGGCTTGATTGGTCGGATGTTGGAGCCGCTTCGAAGTTGCATCCAACTGAAATCGGTTAGGAATTTAGGTTTTTGAATGACAAATAATAATGAAATCAAAACCAACCGATAGTTATTGTGCTCGTTGAACTCTGGCCAATGTTCACTATTCTTGAGCACTCGAAGTCTCGGAGTTCTGAAAAATTGCCGTTTCCGTTCCCCTTCTTCCTCCTCTTCTTCTTCTTCTTTTTTGTCTTGCTCTCTCCTTGTGCACTTTCACCTACCCGTGTTTCGCGAAGCTCGCCCAAAACTGCATAATCTTCCTGGAGAATATCTGCTCGCGTCGCTTATAAATCTTCGAGTAACTCAACGGCACGCCAAAAACGTACTCGATTTCGTAGCCGTGCATGGCGCCAGTCCATTTTGGCCACGGGTTTGCACTGGAAAAGGGGAAAAAATGGAGGTGAGGGATACGAAAATTTGAAATTCCGAATATCTTTGGGAAACAAAACTGAAGCGTTGAAAAATTTCAGACACTCTTACCTGGAAGATTGTGTGAAATAATACACATAGACCTTTGGAGGTTTCCAAGAAGTCAATCCTCTCGGAGTGGAACGAATCTGAAAAAAGAGAGAAATAGAGACGAGGAAAAAAAACCTCTCCGGCAGAAAGAAAGAAAAAAACGATGGATGAATTGAGGCAATTAGAGGGCTCTTCCTCAGAGTCTATATACCTGATCAGCGAGCCAAAGTGAGTCACAGGAGAAGAAGTAATCTCCGACTATGTGATTCATTTGTCCCGCGTAGAACCGCGTCTTCCTGCCGTGATCGGTGCAGTTCGGATCCGAATAGATGTACTTGGCGGCGGAACGAATGATGTCGGGTTGGATGGAGAACGTTGAGTCGATAAGAGTGTCGAATTGATGTCTGAAAAAGTTTTTATTATGTGTAATTACAACATGTTCAAAAGTTGAGACCCGTTCATTGTAACGATCAAAAGTTCCAAATGTTCAGGAGAAATGGGTGGCAACACTCCTCGAGTTTCCACATTCTCCATAGCAATACCGAAGTCTTCTATATGCAAATGGAAAACAAGAAGGGATCTTGTTTTTCAGACAAGTAGTCTCCCTCAGGTATCATTTAAGAAGAAGAAGAAGAAATGATAATGACGGGTTAGGCGGAAACTAGAGTTTGTGTTCGAAAACGGAGGCCATAGGGAATCTAGGCAGAATTGTTGGAGAGTAGGGTTTGGATAAAGAAAAAGGGGTGTCGGGACAACTTTTAGGAACGTTGAGGAACTCCAAGAATTCTTAAAGGCTGGTTGAATCCTCTCTGACTGAGGGGATTGAATTCTATCATTCTGAATCTTCTTGCCCAGAAGTGATGAGCGGAAACTGATAGTTACAAAATCTGGAAAGCGGACACGGAAAAAGTCTCAAACTGCAACGGAAACGAAAATTCCGCACATCCCAGGTGACCAGAATCTCAGAATCGAAGAATGACGAAGTCTCAGATGCTGTGCCCTTGAATCGTTGAAAGATTCAAATCCTTATCAACTCCAAACAGTGTGCAAATTATTTCTTAGTTGCAGATCTCTAAGTTTTTGCATTCTTTTGCTGGTTCTGAGAAAGAAGAGCTATCCAGCTTTCCAGCTCTTCCAGCCCATCTTAAATAGCGATTTCTATGTGGGTGGAAAAACTATGCAGAATCTAATGGAAAGGTGTTCGACCCCTAAAAACTTCCGCTCATGATCCTAGACCCAGTGACGTAATCGAGCTTCAATAGAATGAGTGGTCCCTTCGAATTTTCCCACAAAACAACGTCATTTTCCATCTCCACTTTGATTCCCACACTCTTTGACTCTTTTCATTGCAATTCAAACAAAAAGAGAGTCCATTTTCAACGACTGACCTGGTCAACTCGGGAGGCTCCGACTTGTCGAAGAACTGCGGCAACTGGTAGATATTCCAATAGTTGCCTGCAAATGAAGGAAGTCGAGAGGGAGACTGTTTCTGACACATTGTTTCTGACACCTCCCTCTCTCTCTCTCCCGAAGCTCCGCCCCTTTTCCCCTCTTCTGTTGCTCCTCCCCCACGCTCTCATCCTCTTCCTGCTCACTCACGAACCTTCGTCCTTGTTCATCCCAATCATCAAGTTCACATCCCTATTGAAATCGCCTTCACGCAACGCCGCACGCGCGTCTAGATGACCAAAGAAGTGCTTGTCTCTGGAAAAGAAAAGAATAGATATATGTGGAGCAGGAGGCTCAAAAGGCGGGGAAGGAAGGTTAGGAGGAAAATTGAGAATAAGTGATGGAATATTCCAACGGAACAGACGACTTGGGGGACATATTCAGAGACCTGGAGACAATGACGAACGGAAATTCGAGATAGGTCAACGAGATATTCCATGTGCTCAGACTCAATTGCTCGGGAGACACCAGACGAAGGCATGACATGGAGTTCTCGGGCTGGAAATTGTTTAGGTGTAGTTTCACGAGGAGATTCCTTGGCTCTTTTAAGACATTTTAGAATTGGACGTTAGGAAACCGGAAAGTTCAAAACTGGACGAAAGAAAGGCAAGCTTCAACAAAGACTTCGAAGAACTGGACGTTTCAAAACCGCTAAAAACTCAAAAACTAAAGTTTTGATACTAAACGTATCAAATACCAAGCTACAAACTAAGCCGTTTAAAAACTGGACGTTTCAAAACGGAGCGGTTCAGAACCAATCCCCGCCTTTCAGTGGATTTTAATTTGAAACTTTTGGAGCTCACATTCAGTTCTTTTGATCTTTTCGGCCTTAGTTAGTCAGAATTTGGCTTTAAAAAACGTCGAATGATAAGTAAGTTTTAGAAAAACGGCTTGTAGTCAAAATTACAGAAACCAATCAGCTCTCAGAACGACCATCGAGAGTATAGGGTGGCTTCCGGTTTTTTTAAACAGAGAACTTCAGAAATCCTACTCCCGAATCTCCCTTCCCGAATATTCCAAACACCTACCGTAGTCTTGTTGCACCCCACCAGCTCCAACAACTTCTGCGACTTTTGCTTCGCCCGAAACGGCGAATTGATCGCCCAGGTGTTCTCCAAACTTCCCGACTGGAGAATGGCATTCTTGAAGAGTCTGCAAAGTTGTCCGAATTACCATAGTGCATTTTTGAATAATTTACAAATACCCTCGGGAGCCGGGAGCAATCAGATGAGCGACGATGGACGCTGCTCCAGCCGACTGCCCGAAAACGGAGACCTACGAGAAGGAACTTTTGGGAAGGAAAGAAAAAAACGAGTGAGAAATTCCAAGAATCCAAAGCAAACCTTGTCCGGATTTCCGCCAAACGACACAATATTTTGACGAATCCAATGAAGCGCCAATTGCTGAAAGAAATGAAGAGAATGGGTGACACACAGACAGTGTGTGTCTCCGGAGACCTAATCAAAAGGGTTCCCAAATTTCAGAGAAAAATAACTGAATGGGGCAAAAAAAGAAGATATCTCGGGAGGAGGAGACATAAAAAAGGATGCTTCTGGGAAAGGGGAGAAAGTGAGTTAGGGCGATGTGAAAAATTACTCTCCAGAAAAAAAGGGGGAGGAGCAAGGGCAAGAAGAAGAGGGGGTGAAAAAGAGCAAGTTTTTGTGAGGGAGGAGGACAAATGTTTCATGTGTGCACATCTCCATGTGCATGCACTTTCGTGTTGTGAAAGTGTGAGGGTGTGAATATTGTTGTGTTGAGAGTGAGAAAAAGCATAATAATAGGAGAGGGACCCTTTTTGAAGAGACGAGAGAAGAGAGGTCACCTGGTCCATAAGTCCCATGTTTCCAGGCGCGTCTGGGTGGTCCAGGTAGAGGAATCCAAACGGGCCGAGACGGTAGTTGATGTTGACCACTATCACGTTTTGCGTGGCGGTTAAGGTCTGAAAGTTTCAAAATAATGAAGAAATTTAAAGATCTTGAAGTGACCATACGATTTCATAGAAAGTGTTTGGGATCCTACTGAAAACTAAGAAAATGTTTACGATACCCTGAACGTTCACATGATGTCACATCTGGAACGTCCTCGTAAACATTCCAGCTAATTTTTTTGATAGGAAGTGAATTCTGGAGGAACGACATAGTTTGAATCATAGAAAGCAATAAGTTATTCATAGGAAACACTATCGGAAACTTGGAAAGTTATGAGGTTCTATACGACTCACCCCCCGTCTACTAGTTTCCCCCCTTTCGGTTAGTCTCTTCTCAAAAAACTCACATCTTCTCGTTTCCATGGAGCATCTCAAAACAAAGAAGAATACACCTAGCAATTAGGTTTTTTCCATTCCCCAGTGGTAGTATTTTTTGTGGTATAGAGGATTCAGAGAATTGTTTTCAGAGCCCTGAGATATTGTCAGATGCTGGAAGATCCAGGTTCTCGTTGCTGAGTAATTTTAGCAGATTCTCAAAAAAAAAACTCACTCTTCCATCATAGATACTAAGCGACGGACTGCCGGAATAGAATCCTCCACCGAAGAACCAAACCATCACCGTTAGATTACTGTAAAACTCCGTCAATTCTCAAACCCCTATCTGAAATCCTCACTATGCATCCGCCGGAGCCCAAATGTTCATGTAGAGACAGTCCTCGCTGATTTGAGTGTTCGCATTCCACATTTCGCTTCCCCAGAAACTTGTATTATAATTGTCTCTCGTTTGAAAACAGGCGTTCGCCGGTTTCGTCGCGTCGAACACTTTCTTCCATTGCTTCTTCTCTCGCGGTTTTCGAAATCGGAACTCTTCGACGGGTGGCTCAGCGAAGGGGACGCTGAAAGTGGAAAGTGGAAAGATTCTGTGGCTCTAAGTTTTCGGTATTCTGAGATGGAGGGATTTTGGAATTCTGAGATTCTGAAAACAGTGGAGAGTCGAAATTTTCAGGATCAAACATTTCTGAAGTCTCGAGCTTCAAAAAGAAAATTCAAGCTCCAAAAGTCAACTTTCAAGTCAAAAACAAAAACTTACCCAAAGAAAGTCCGAATCTTCTTGGACAAGAAGAAGAACTCATTGCCTTGAATATCTCCCAATTTCGTTTCCAGGACAACAGGGTGAACCGATTCTGTTTCCAGCTGCAATTTGGTTTGAGGTCATTTGTAAGCTCTGAACCTAGTCTTCTTGAAAACAGAAATCAGAAAAATAAGTTCTAAATTTGGAAGCTTTTCGGTGGTCTATGAATCATCAGACAAGCTCAAAACTCAAATGAGTCGAAATCCAGAACAAAAAACTCACAAAAACAGTGATAAAAATGAGGAATGGCAAGAACGCAAGTTTGGGTTTCATCGGCGATCCGAAGTCGTCTCTTTCTTTTTGTCTTTCTTATGTTTTTTGTTTATCTTTCGTTTCGTTTCTGGGATGGGAGGGACACCAATTCTTTCCTCTATTCTGGAGCAGAAGAGAATTCCCAGCCAGTGGAGAAAAAGCAGACTGCAAAAATACAAACAAAATAAAATGAGAGATTAGAAATTCGAAAAAAAACGAGGAGAAGTCAGAAACAAAAGGAGATGGGAAGGAGAATAATGGAAAGAACGACGGATTTCGAGATGAATGGATACGCAACATTGAAAACATCTCAAAATTCTGGATTGGTTTTTGGAGTGAAGGGTCTGGAATAGAGTTAGACGGCTTCATTGAGAAAGCGAAAACTGAAACTATGAGGTTTCAAGATTCTGAGGTTCAAGGATTCTTAGAATCGATGATTCCATGACTCCTAGATTCTACCAATTTGAAGGTCTTATTAAGATTTCATGAGGAATTCTGTGGTTGGTTTGGGGTTCTGACTTTTAGAAGAAGAGGAAAGTGGAAGCTTCGGAATCTTTTGGAAATTTGAGATCGATTGTTCAAGGAAAAATATAGATTCGTTAGGGCAGTAGCGCTAAATCTCGAAAGTTGGTTTGAAATATCAAAAAGTCAAAAATTGTGTCCAAAATTACATACTATCAGGTCAGAGAATTCGAAAAATCAATGCAAATTTTCAAGAAAATCAGCCCAAAACCGAGAGTGATCGAAAAGAAAATCTTGATTAATGTGACTTTTTGAGTTCCTAGTTCGATTTTTCGAAATTCAAAATTAACTTTCGTTTGACTAGAATTATAGATGTCCAGAAACTTTCAAAATTCCTCCTGTCCTTATTGAAATACTGAAACTTAATTAGAAAGCTACAAAGAGCACTTGGCGATCGAGAGATTGTTCAAAATCGTAACCAAGAGTTTGGTGAAGTTTGTCACTCACGAAACCAAGATTCTCAACTTCGTCTATCTTTAGAAAAACCAGGAAGTGTTTAGAAAAAGGCAGAAAATGGTCTGGCTTGATGCCAAATCGTTAACAGGTGGGGGCAAAGAGTATGAAAGAGCATGAGAGAGATCCTTGTCATTCTCTTTTCTATCATGTTGATATTCTTGTTTTCTTTTTCTCTCCTCCTCTTGTCGTGTTAATAAAGACAAAGTTTATCCAAGACGTGAGATTTAGTACAAATAGACACATTGTCGTCGCCGCCAACGATTGATTGATGTACTGATAGAAGGAGAGGGGGGAGAAACATGACAAGGATTGGAGCAGTGGAAGAGAGAGAGAGAGAGGTGGTGGAGCATGAAGTTGGAATTCGAAGTCTTGTCAAACTTGGAATTTTTGAGGATGAATGGATATGCGACATTGAAAACGTTTCAAAATTTTGGTTTGGTATTTGGAGTGAAGGGTCTGGAATGAAGTCAGATTACTTCTTGATAAGAAAACAAAACATATGGATAGTGGAATTTATCAGAAAACCGAGGTTCTGCTATCCTTAGATTCTGAGATTTCAGAGCTTTTGATTCTGAAATTTCCAGCTCTATATTCACGATTTACCGTTTTCAGACTCCGGTTCTGGTTTTGGCATCACAAAAGCTTCAAGTAGTGGATATCGTGAATTGAAATTTTCTGGATACTGTACATGCAAAGTTAGTATAATTTCCAAAACTCATAACTCTCGCAAAACCACTACTCGTAAGTGTAAAATTTCTAGCACTACTCTAATGACACCTAATTCGCTGTAGTATAAAGGAGTCATATGGTTTTGTATGCACACAACAAAGTGCATGCCATTAGTACAAATTGGCAGTCTTCTCCTTCTCTGATGGCATCTATTTAATCTTGAAAATGGAAGGGCAGAATACGGTAGTAGTATGTTATAAATTCGAAATTGCGGCCAATTATCAAATGGATTCTCGAAGAGGGTGTGCTCTCTAGATAATGTGCTCTATTGGAGCGCCGAAGGAATAGAAGGGGGACCGGAGCAAAAAAACGAGCCAAGAAGAGAGGGAATTCGTGTGCAAAAAATGCACAAATCAAATATTCCAGAGGAGAGAGGATCTTCTGAAGGCACCAAAAGAATCATTCCTTTTCACTTTGTAACACCCCGAAAAAAAAACAATAGAGGTCCGGCGAGGCGTGTGGAATTGGAATACTAGATTTTGCGAAGGGAGGAAATCTTTTGGTCCTTCCCACAAGTCTAACTTTTTGATACTACACAGTCTATGGAGGTCTCTGTGCTCTGTCTGTTTGGATGACCCAAATCTGAAGAGATATCGGAATAGTGTGAGAGATGAAGAGACGCAGAGAATGAGGGTGGGTGCTTTGAACGGTAAATATGTAGGGGTTGTGTGTGAAGTACTACTGTCGGCGGTTTTGCAAAAGAAAGTTACTATTTTCCCCCCATTTTATCACCACTGGTTAGGTTTCAAGAGAAGGAGTGCAGAACACGAGGAAGTCGCTGATTTGATTCAATTTTCGCGGAGGTTTCAACACAGACAACAATTCAATTTTCGGGGATGGACTGATTTTTGGAAGAGAGTGCAAACTTTTTTTGAGAGGAAAAGGGGCAGTTGAAAAAAAAATTGAAAATCAAAAGTCATGGATTTGAGCTGATTCGCGGGGAAGATGATATGAGAATAAGGAATCAGGTTCTGGAATGGGTAATAAGAAGACATGACTTGGCTAGACTGAAAAACGAAAGATGGGGATGAAGTGAAAAACCGAACTCAAGTCTTAAAAATTCAGAGTCGATCTCAAAAAATCAGATTCAAATCTTGAAAAATTGGATTCGAGTTATGAAAGGACAAACCCAAAGTTTGAAAAAACTGACTCGAATCTCGAAAATTCAAACTCCAGAATCAGGAAAATGAAGCTCAAATTCTGAAAAACGCAGGCTCTGCGTTAAAAATTTGATCTTAACTTTCGAAAAACCGAACCCAAGTTTTTGAAATTTCTATTAACACTAAAACTAATTGATCACAGCATTTTCGAACAAGACGAAGCTGATTGGGTTTAATTTTTTCTTTTAAAATCGATTATACAGAAAAGTCAGAGAAATTCACCTATTGGTTAAGTTTTGACTTTGCGAAGTTGTGCCTACGGACACTCCGGAAAGCCTACCTCTAATACAGACCTTTCTCGTGGTGAGATCATTCAGAAACTTCGATCTCTCAACGTTAAGTTTTTGGGGAAAAGGTTCATGCGTACATAACAAGTACCTACAGTTTACCCAAAGGATAGCCCATGCTCTAGATTATCAACTCACACTAACACAAATTCACACATCCGCGCATGTACATCCCAAACATAAATAACCTATCATGTTGACATGTCAATCCAATTTAGGGCGGCAGAGCATACAAGTGAAGAGATTCGAGTATGTTGTCCTTTTCCCTTCTCTAGAGGCGAAAAATCATCATAATCCATATACTTTGGTGAGGGGGCGGTGTCATACAGAGAAACACTTGAAATGCAATCAAAATCATATTGGAAAACTTGTGAAAAGAGCCCACCCATAAGGTTTGAAGAGGAGGAATTTCGGAAAGTATTGGTGAAGCAAGAAAAAAGTTTAGAATTTTCAATTGACATGGATATAATCGCGGCGAGCACTACTAAATAGAATAGGGAATCGGCGTGGGAAATTTTTGGGAATATATGAGGGTCAGTCATTATTTATTTGAGCTCTCTGTGAGGAATAAGAAAAAAAGAGGACTAAACGAAGGAGAAGATGGAATCGAGAATGATGAGACAACATAATTTTTGATGAATTGTGCCGCGGGGTTACGGGAGGAAGGATGGAGAGGAAAAAGGGAATGTGCGAATTTTCTTGAATGTGTTGGTCTGTTTGTTTTTTTTCGCCTTCTTCTGGTAGAAGACGGAAGAGAATTTTCCACGAAATTCGAGAGGATTCGGAAGCGTTTTTCTGCTTCTCCCTCGTATTTTATTCTTCACCCAGGATACATTGGGAATCAGGGATTGAAGATACTGATTGGGGGTGTATTATTGGGTTCGGGGGATTTAGGAAGTCGACAGTCAACGGGAGACACTTCGGACCCGGCCGAGGATTCAGAATCCAAGCCAGGCCAAGTCAATAAACCTGATGATACAACTTTGAGTTCCATTTGATCTACCAGTACTAAAATAGCGCACACATGATTTCGCACGGAACATTGATGTAGTAGTCCGCTATCATGGAAGGCTGATAAGATTTCATACATTTTTCTTCTCCATTACGGCTGACTTTATGATCAGATTACTGATGAGTTCTGATTGTGAGATTCTGGTGGATTCGGAAACTTAGGTTTCCAGATCAGTATCCAAGTTTGAAGTCTTCAAAAAGTGAATTTTGAATACGAATATCGGTATATCAGCTGATGTTGAAAAAGTTGAAAAACCATCAAATTGAACTTTTGTACCGCTCCAAACGATTTCAGCATTTGGATAAGTCCAGAATGAAATTTTAAAGGTTTAAATGATTTCAGGTTCGAAACTTCTCGAAGATTGAAAAAACCTCATTTCCAGTACCAGGCTGACAAAACTTCCAGTTGTTCAGATTCTCGAAGATAGATCAAAATCAATTTGATATCGAGTATATGAAATTTCCCAATGTCCACATTCCTAGTTGAGGGACTCTGGTCTCGACTACTAACCACGACGATGTCCACTCTCCCTCACATCCCAAACTGACCAGACATGAAAATGTGTTAATTGGAAGAAGAAAGAGGACCACCCAACTGGAAAAAGCTATAGACGGAACATTGCACTGAATTTTGAACTCTTCAGATGTCATATCACTCTTCGTCATTTGCCATCTAAACTGGACGTCGTCATGAAAGAATCACTAGACAAAAATGCAACTTTTGAGCTCAAAAAACCGGAGAGCAAAGAAGAGGTCCTCCTCTTCTGGAGTGTGAGAAAAACGGACATGGACCAAACACAAACTGATGGCTTTTAGTGTGTACCCCTCCTGGCCACCCCACGAAGACACGGACGTCCCATTTGCATCCACCCACCAAAATGGAGAAGAAGAGGGAAGGGAAGGTGTCAAGATGTGTGTGGACTTGTTGATTTGTTTTCGCATGAGAGCAGGAAGAACTAGAAGTAGAGCAACTAGACGTTTTTTTGTACAAGTGATGAGTTCTGAGGAACAGGAACAGATGGGTTTCAAGATTCAAAGATTCTGAGATTTCGAGAGTCTGAGACTCTTCAATTCAGAGATTGAGAATTTGAGACTCTGAAAGTTGTAAATCCTGCGATTTTCAAGACACTTTGAAACTTCAGATTGCTGGAAATCATTTTATTACGTTTCTCATATTACGTATCTTTCAAAAATTGGGCGTCAGGATGAATGAATGTGACAAGAAAATGATTGGGGAAGAGAGTGTGTATCGGGAGGATGAGCAAAGGACACTTGTACAAAAGTAATAAATACGGGAGAAATGACATGAAATGGGGCGGGGTTTGAGGGATGGGATGAGTTGGACAAGTTAAACTTTTGAATTTTGGAAATCATTTTTTAAGGGGGCTTTCTTCTGGATTATTAGTGATGGAGAGCAGGTTGATTGGGTGATAGTGGATCAATGGAAAATGGATTTGCTGGCCAGGAACTTCTCGCGACGAGCCTTCTTCTCCTCCTCTTGCCGCTTCTTCTCCTCTTTCTCTTCCTTCATTTCCTCCTCGAATCGAGACAGTTTTGTTTGCTCCTCGATCTGAAATAAATGAATGGATTGTGGAAATAGTCAGAGGGTGACTGGCAGCATTAGGTAGAATGTTGTAAGAATTCTAAGAGCCACTGAGATCCGACTAAAAGACGAACAGCCAGTATTTGAGCAGAACCTGACCAAGGTCCGACCTGGTTGTCAACACAACGCGACACCCAATAACTTCCACTTCACGTTCGCAAGATCTCACCTTAGCCTGGAAGAAGTTGGCTGCTCCGAGAACGCCTTCTTTGGCGACGTCGACACTCTCGGCAAGCGTTTTGAACACTTCCGAGCACGACAACTCTCCGCTTGCGGCCAGTCGGAAGATCAGAAGGAACTCGCGTTGAGAGATCTTGCCGTCTTGGTCTTCGTCGACCTGAAAAACATCAAGGTTGAGAGGATCGCAGAGCATCCGAGGAATCTCAAAACATATGTTGGAACGACTCCGTGTCGAACCTGGTCGTAGCTAGCTTCATAACAAATGCGCTCTGTTGAGAAACTTTTGAAAGTTATCAATAGAGCGCACTTGTCGTTCTCACTCACTAACCTTCTTGATGAGCTCCTTGAGTGCGATGTGCGTCTGCGCCTCTCCGAGCTTCTCCATCATCCGCTTCAACTCGTTGAAGTCGATGAAACTGTCCTGATCCTCGTCGTACTTCTTGAACGTGTCCACAAAGTATTGGATCTGTTTGCGCGAGAACTCGCTGAACTCGGCGTACAACGAGATCTTCTTGTTCATTTTCAGCGGCACGTTCTCGCCTGGAAAAGTGGGAAAATTGGGGCCTTGAGGTCTAAATTTTATGGGGGGAATACTTTATCCTACTCGAAAAAAACCTTACCGAATTTGGAAAAGTTCTCGTCAAACATGATCACACTGCTGAAATGTTTAGGCTTGGTCTCGAGGAAAAAAAGAGAAAGAGGAAAAAAGAGAAACGAGAATAGGAAATGAGTGAAGGAGGTAAGCGACCTTGTTAATGACTATTGTCTCTTTTTCGGGGTGTTTTTGGCGCCAAACGACGAGATTTGAATGGATAAAAAAGGTAGATCAAATCTAGGAGAATTTTTTGTGGTAGATCAAATTTGGAACACAACTGTCTCATGAGGAATTCGATTTCCAAAAACCATCTGACTTTCTGCGTGACCAAATGTTTTTCTCAAGATCTAAAAATGAATCAGACTATGACTAATGCTGAACACGAATGCGTACGGAGAGTGAGAATGAAAATGAGAAACATGAGTAATTACGATTTGACGGTGATCAACGAGAACTTGGTCAAGAAAAAGAGAGAAAGAGTGAAGAAGAACAAGAGACGCAGACACCCATCAAAGTTGTTTATGATGCGAACACCACTGCGGTCAGTATGGAAAAGAAGACGTTCCCGAATTTCGAATTTCAAATGAAGTATTAACTTTTCGTATGTCTCGGATATCAGTCAGTCAGGAAGGAGAGAAAAAATAAAGAGTGACCGCGCTCGGAAAGCCGGAAAAAAGGCAAATGATATGTTGACATTTCATTAGACACTTTACGCTCTCTTTATTTTTTGGAGGAGGAAGTTTAGAAGAAAAATAAATAGGGAAATTTGCATAGAAATAGAGAGAAAACCTCTCGGGGGTGCGTTTTCAAGTGTTGGTCAAGGTGATCAGGGAGTGGCCATCTATAGAGGGACGTTTGAGATTTTGAAATGTACTCTACCAGTCGGTTCACGCCCCGCTGACGCGGGGCTCCACCTCCTGGCCTTCGCTTGAGTCCCCGTTCTGGAGCCTGCGGCTCCTTTGTCAGGGCCTCCGGCCCTTCCATCTAAGATCTGGAGCCTGCGGCTCCTTTGTCAGGGCCTCCGGCCCTTCCATCTAAGATCTGGAGCCTGCGGCTCCTTTGTCAGGGCCTCCGGCCCTTCCATCTAAGATCTGGAGCCTGCGGCTCCTTTGTCAGAACCTCCGGTTCTTCCAACTAAGATCCGGAGCCTGCGGCTCCTTTGTCAGGGCCTCCGGCCCTTCCATCTAATATCCGGAGCCTGCGGCTCCTCTGTCAGGGCCTCCGGCCCTTTCTCCTGAGTCCGAAAGAATGCGACTCCTTTGTTAACTCGTTTTTGTAATTCAACCAATTTTCTCCAAAATTTCACATTGACACTTTTCAAAATGAGAAACTTCAAAAATTTCGAAAACGTGAAAAAATATTTCCGTGAACCTGTCACTCTCTCTTCTCAAAACTGAATCTACTCATCGAGCCTAAAAATGAGAGTTTTTACGTCCTCGTGACCTCATTTTTTGATGAATCGAAAATCGAAATAGACGGGCATCATCCCCATATATTCAGGAATAAACTGTGTAAATTTCAAAAAGATTGGTCAACTTTGAGTATGAGAAAAGGTGCGCTACACATTTGTCGTTCCGAAATTTTCCAAAATTAGTACTGGAAAAGTGGGAAAACAGCTGTAACTTGGTCCATTTTTGAGATATCAAAAATCTAGACACACGGGCATCAACGGGACCCCAATTCCAGTCTTCTGGTGCAAGATTCATAAAAATCGGTTCAGTAGGAGCTGAGATCCAGAGGCGTACATCCAGACAAACATACGGAAGTTTTCAAATGTTATTAGTAAAGATTGAGGAATCTAGAGAGTGGGGGTAAACTTTTGGTTTTGCTGAAGCACAAGGTGTTTTTAAAGGGGCTTCGAGAATTAGCTAGAATTATGTACAACGACACTTCTTGACACCCTGAGGAGAGAGACACCTCTTAAACTTAATTTCAAACTTTCAGACCTTTTTTGAGCTACAGGTGACAAGGAGTGGAAGAGGATTTCGCTAATCGTTTTTCAACGTGCCAGAAAACTCCGTTGGGAAAATTTTCAGGAAATTCAACAGGGGGATTTCATCAACTCTATGTCTTAATTTTTCAGGAATCGAGTTTCATAAGACTTCATAAAGATTTTTTTAACTTCCAACCAATTCCACAGCTCCTAAAGCCAACCCTTTTCTTTCCTCAAAACCAGGCCAACCTTAAATCGATCATACAGATTTAGATTTCACTATGAAAATCAGAAAAATTCTAACATATCTCGAAACGAGTTAGATTTTTCCGAAATCGAATCCATTTTCAGAGCTTTGAGCTCAGTTATTTCAAAATTGACTTCAATATTTCTGAAAACCGACCTTCATTAATCTTATTCCGTCTCTCCAACGCATCCACTAGTTCTGTCTCATCCACCGGAGCAACTGGTACCGGAGCATCCATTTCTTTCACTGCTTCTTCTCTCACTTCCTCTGACTTCGGCTTCTCGAGAGACAACTGTGGATCACACAAGAGACCCAATGGACTGACGACTGATGGCTTCTGAAGTTAATAAGTTTAGAGGAAAAAGAAAGATTCAATCTGCTTACCTTGGGAACCGCTGGAGACTGTGGACGACTGTGGGATGTGGATGTGGGAGATGCGGGACGGGCGCTGAAATTGAAAAGATAGAAAAGAAATGTTGCTAATGGATTGTCGGAAGATGAGTCATTGGTATCAGGAGTCTAGAGGATGACGAATTTTTATGAGGGACTAGAATTGCAAGATTGTGATGAAACAAGTCTAGATGGAAGTTTTGAGACTTGGTTTGAATATGAGGTTAGTTTTTTTTTCGACGATTATTTGTCTCTAATTTGGAAACTGTTATCGGAAAGTGATCAACTAACAAAATGGTTATATTATAACAGCATGTGACAAGAACTAAGTTAAATGTGTCAAAAGTTATGTTGAATCTAAAAAACCCACAAATCCTCCTGATGAATCATCTCTATCAACTGCGGCGTTGGAATCGGCCCAGCCCGTCGGATCGCCAACGGAGTCTCTGGTTTCGGTGGTGGAGGAGGTGGCAGAGAAGAATCTCTGATTGGCGTTGGAGCTTTCGGACGATCCTCAATCACTTCGATGTTTTTTACAATTTCAGATACCGCGTAGGCGGAAACTTCTGGAACTTCTGGAGCTTGGACTGGTTGTGGCAGCTCGACCGGTTGAGGGACTGTTTCTTGCGCCGGATCCTCTGGAGTTTTCTCATCCACAGTCTCGGCTTCCAATGAGGATTCTCGAAGCGGTGGCAATGGTGGTGGTGGAGATGTTGGATTGATGATGACGGAATCGGAGAAGGATTCAATCAACTCATCCATATTCACATCTTCCGAAGGGCCAGGACTCGGAATCGGCGGTGGAATACTCGTTGGACGTGGTGACGGAGGAGACGGAGATGTTTGAGGAATCTGAGGAAGTGGAATGGTTGGAGGTGGTGGCGGCGGGATGGAGAGAACTGGAGGCGGTACTGGGCTTTTGGAGATTCTCATGATTTCAGCTTCAAGTTCTTCGAATGACGCAGTCTCTTCGGATTCCTTTCGTCGCCGTTCCTCTTCGTCGATGGACTCGTCGGATCGGACGCTTGTGATTCTGGCAGGAGGAGTTGGTGGTGGAGGACTCGTTGGAAGTTGTGGTGGAGAGGTCGGTGGTGGGGGAGGCTGAAATAAAACTGTTTTTAGTAGGTGAAAGGGAATCTTTACATAGAAGTCTGACGAAAGTTTATTCAGTACAGTATGTAATGAGTGAGAAGCACACTTTGACTCGGATTGGCTCGGTTTCGTTGATTATAATCAAAATGTGGACAATAACTAATGTTTGGGATATCATGAGAAGTGTTTCTTTGATTGACCACTTTCTGTTATCTGTTACAGGAATCAATTTAAGTTAGCTCGAAAAATAAAGTTACACCCTTCATCAGGAGTAATTATCTCGGCTCGCATTGAGTACTCCAAAAAACTGTCGGCTGATGAAATGTTGCTCATAATAATGGCTACGTTTTTCTAGTCAACAAGTTTTGAAGTTCCCAATGTGAACCAAGATAAACGCCGTCAAATAGAGACGAGGTATTGCAGGTTTTACGAAAAATAAGATCTAAAGCATAAAGGCTCAACCTGAAGAGAGAAGAAGGACTAGTATAGAACGTTAGCTCACAACAATTGCCACCCCGAGGTGAATACTCTATGAATACCTAATACACCTATCCCACAAACAACTATCATTTGTTATTCAATCCTTTTCTCTTCAGACACTCTTTCCTTTTCTGAGAATTCTCACTAGAAAATGTCTAGAACTCACACTGCTCATAATCTGATCGAGCACATCGACCGGTTTCTGAACCAACGCCTCCATTTCCTCCGTGTATTTCTTCATCCTCTGCGCCGCCAGTCTCTTCTCCAATTCGTTTCCATCTTCGTTCTCCCTTACAAACTGTTGTCTTCTCGGTGATGCACTTCTCGGAAATGCTCCTTTTGTTATCACCATCACTGGAGTTTTCGGCACTGGAGCAATCTGTTGTTGTTGCTCATTTTCCAGTCGTTCTTGTTCCAGAAGTTCCAGGATGGACCGTTTTGGAGGCGGGCTTCTAGGATCGGAGATTGCCATCTGATGTTGATGCAAGGGGAGTGGAGAAGTTGAGGGCTCTTCTGTTTTGATTTCTAATGGTTTTGTGGCGGTTGTTTGATTGTTGTTGTTCTCTTCTTTCTTCTCCAGTGCTTTGAAAATCAAATCGTCTATTGAAGTTTCGGCGGATGGAATGTAAGGGTTCTCAACAATCTGGAAAACGAATTTTCTTTATTAAGGAGATTCCTTGGCTGCTGGAAAATGTTCCCGGTTCTTTTTTGGAATCTGATTCTGAATTTTCGATTGACCCAGTTCCTAGGACAATCAGCCGACGAACCTGCGAATAAGACTCACCTTCTGTGGAATCACCGGAGCTGTTGGTGGTGGTGCTTGCTGTGGATTTGATTCTTCTGGTTGTTCCAGACGCTTTTTCAACTTTTCTGCTAGTTCGGGACTTGCCATTTTCTAAAAAATATATGATAATAGAGGACAATAACAGAAACATTAAGAAATCAAGATTCAGACGAGGAGACTACCGATCAATTTTGTCATGAGGAATAGGGACCGTTAGTTGGTAATTTGATAATGAGAAACATTTGGTACTGATTAGTTTTCAAGTTCGAAAGTTGAGGAATTATTGTTACAAAGTAAAATCTGAATTCAGAACTTGGAATTGCTTGAAACTCTTCCATGTATCGTTTGAAATGATTTCACTGATAGTGAGTAAAATCATCAAAAATTGCGGGGAAATTAGGAAACAACTACTGAACAATGGAAGATTAAACTTTCTTTTCTGATGATTCTTGGGAAACAAAGGATCTGTCCAAACTCCGGCCAAACATCCTCTTAGAAAGCTGAACCCTAAACAGTTCTCTAAAAACGAAATCATCCAAGAGGTCTCATGAAATTTTGAAACAAATGAATCATTGCTGGTCCAATTAAAAGTTGCTCTCAGAATGAGAGAAAAGAGATTTTTTGATTGGCAAAATGTGTGTCCACATGATATCTTTTCCACCGACTGGCCAACGCGGCAGAAATCAGTTGCTCTTTTTCTCTCGGATCCCAGGAAAAGCCGATGTTTACTCAAATTGAGTCTCTTTTGTGTCGATGGATCGGCGGAAGAAACAAGGAAACAGAAAGTGATTTGGAGGTGGGAACAGTCGATTAGTGATTTTCTAACTTATAAATGAGCGATGAGTCAAACTGGAAGGGTCCGTGCAAAAGTCAGCTGTTCAGTTTCTGGAGCAAAAAGAGAGAGAGAGAGAGAGAGGGTCAGATGCTCTTTGAGAGATGATACTAAAAACAATGTGATGAGTCAGAAGATGATGAAGAAGACTATGGTGTCAGATGATTAAGATTGATTTCGAATCGGAAGGCCAAGTAGATTCTGAACTAGGAAAAATGGGGAAGGGGTGATTCTCAAAAAAATAATTCAAATTTCAAATTGTTTGTTTGTTGAAAGCTGTAAGTATTCCTTCTTCCCAGGAAGTTATTTGAAAAGACAAAATTTCAAATCAATAGTATTATCATAGTATGTACCCTGATTTGGACAAAAGCACATCGTGCCAGATGGCAATAATCCTAATCAAATTTGAGATGGAATTTTTCAAAATTTATAGTACTTTCTGGAGATAAAAGGAAACACTTGTCTAGGTTTCCGGGCGGAAGGCGAAGCTGGGAAAAATCTTTGCGGATAACGGAAGGCTGCAAATGGGCGGAAGACATGAGGAACGTTTTACCGAACCGAAAAGTCGTCTCGAAAAAACGTTGACTATGGAATACTGAAATCTTCTACTCAAGTTTCCAAAAGATACAATTCAAGATCAAAAAAGTTCACATTTCAAACCATAAATCAGCTGTAGAACTATAACAACTCAAGGAAAAGGAAAAATATTCATTTCTAGGTCCAAAGAAGGATGAAAATGTATGAAAAGCTGATAAGTCCTACTAATGCAAGATAACATTTCATAACTTTTCAGATTTCATAACAGATTAGTTGTTGTTGTTTTCAGGGACACGACTAGTGGTAGATATACTCTGAAACGGAAATAACATCTCGGAGGAAGTTTTTGAAAATGAAGATCAGAGAAACTGAAGTGAATAGAGAAACTATGGAAACCATCAATAATTGATGAACTACGAAATCTAATCTTTCCCAATTTTTTTTTGGTAAATAACAAACGTTCAAACTAGATTTCTAACACTGAAAAAAGTTAAAGTTTTAACTTAGAAAATATCAAAAAGATCTAAATTTCGAGATTCTCAATCAACCCTACAACTCTTAAAACCTTCAACCAATTCTGCATTAGAAATCAGGATTGGAAGATTGACATTTTCCAAGAGGATCCTAGTAGAGATCATGGCAGCCTTCAGAATCCATTCTAATCCTATAAAATAATCCGAGAACAAAGGATACTCTAACCAGAACCGTTCCTCTTTTCCCTTATCCCTCTCTCTCCACACTTGAAACCCTCTTCGAAACGGTAACCATCCGACTGATGATTGTTGGGCAAACACTAACACAAGTGAATTCTTGAGATAACACAAGAAACATATGATGATAAAAAGCGCCTTTCTGTACAGATGTAACACTGCAAAAAGACCTCACAGTGGTCACTTATGCCACTCCGGATAACTCTCTCGTTTTCAGTGTGATGTTACAACCCGAATCTTGTATGCGTTTCTTTAAGAACACGTGCTATTTCTCCTCGTCAGGAGATGGCCAGTTGTGCTCCTCGGGAAACCGATGGAACTGGACGGAAGAAAAAGAAGAACCACGGGCAATTACTTTTTGCGACCTCTTTTTCACAATATCCCTCTCCTCCCGAGCACTTGAACACAAGGAAACTGATTGGAGGAGATGGTGAGAAGACAATACCCATGGAAATAGCATAGTATTTGTACTGTAAGCTGAACGACTTTGACAACGTTTAACTGGGTTCCTGTAACAGAAATCGAGAATGGTAAGCTGAGAAAATCTTTCTCGTGTTGCCATAAACATCTTGGCTTCTATTACACAAAAATGACGGTAATAAGTGGAGTGAAACATGAAGATATGACAGGTAAATTTTTATTGAATCCGTTCCATCAAGAAGAAGTTTATATAATTTTGGTCTACTGGAAACCGCTTTTTACATAACAAAAGTTTTTTTTTCGAGAGCGATCTCTATTTCTTCCTTGAAATCAGAATTTGAAGAACCGATTCTAACTTTTCGCAGAGGGTTGTCTCTTTTGTGATTCGGGATAAGAGGTCACAAAAAATTGTAGTTTAGTAGTAGTTTAAACTGTTGGTTTTGGTGCTTGTGTGTCAACACAGATCGATGCAGTCTTCTAAGAAGATGACTAATCCTGGAAAATGGGTTTACCAGGTTCATAAGCGAGTTTCTCTTAACACGTTACGGTTTCATTCATAGATTTCAAGACCTTCTGTCGATGATTTCCTTCGAGGGAAGTTTCTCGAACCATTGAGCATCGTAAACCTCACTGCCACTGATGCCAGCTGCACTCCATCAAAATGATTCATTGCACTTATTATCTGCACCCTGAGGTGCGAGATGATTCACAGTGGTTAGTGTCGAGAAAGGTTTCAAAGAATAGAAGGTTTGGGTGATAGGCTATCACAGATCTGGAGAGACAACCGTGGCAAGCTCATACAGAAAATCACGATCTGCTGATTGGAAATCCAGTTCGGCTTCTCGAATCGGACAGAGAAGCATCGTTGAGAACTACACTCAATTCTTAAAATATTGGAAAGTCAAATCTTGAAAATTAGGTCCTTCTTGAGATGGAGACCAAACCTGAAAATTTCAGAACAAACCTGAAATCATCCATTTTTTCAGACTGACTTTGTTTTGATGTCAGAGCTGAAATATGCAACTTTTGGATTTCCCGAATAGCCGAATTTCAAGTTTCCGAATCTGCCATTTCATGTCGATCGGTCTTGCACACCTTCTCATTTTCGTCTTTTCACAAGTATTCCACTTTCAGAACAGGTGTTATTTCCATCTGAAAATCAAATGTATACAACCTGAAATCCCATTACAAATTCAAAGTGTCCTTCTCCTGAAAACAAAAAAGCAAAGAGCTCTCTAATTGTAAAGCATACGAAATTCATTAAAAATCAAAGAGAAGAAGCGATTTGCAAAACAGATAAAAGTGGGTGTGGTTTGTTTCATTTTCAAAAAGAAGCGGTCAAAAACGAAACGAGAAAAGAGAAGGAGCAGGAAGGGTAACGGAAATTCAATGCAACTCTTTTTTCTTCTCTTTCCAAAAGTTTCACTCGTTTCTTCTAATCCTTCTCCCCCTTTTCTGGCTGCCGACATGTTCCAGATGGGCGAATTCTGAATTCCGAATTCAAAATTTTGGAATTTAGAATTCGTGTGTGCAGCAGAAAAAAGTAGAAGCGTTTCCTTGAGCTCTTGAGAGGCCGCTCTCCTGCTTCTGCTCAAACACGAAATTTCATTTAGTGTGTCGTTTTGTCGAATGAGCTTCAAATTGCTCGACGAGAAAGCTAACAAAGGAGAAGCTGCTCATTTTCTTTTCTGGCTTGTTTTGATGAAAATTTTATGAGAATAATTTCAGTTTTCAAATGGAATGATTCGAGAGGTTGTTCATGGATTGGTGATGATTGGAATGGTATCTGCGAGTTGTTTCGTTTGTTCTTCGCCCAATATTGAGAATGTAAGTTTTCTGGAATCATTAAAAGTCGAGTCGGGAATAGGAAAATTTTGAACCGAAATAAGGAAAAGTCGGACAAAAGAAAGGGAAGGAGAACTGAAATCCAGAGAACCTAACAATGAAAATCCTCGGCTGCTCCAGTTGACCTTTTTTGCAATGTCTAGGTCAAGGTAAATGCAAACTTACAGATCCAGAATCTGAGATAAAAATCTGTCTTCGCAAGTTTTTTTCCTATGCTTACCTATAAAATCAGTATTTTTGGTCAATTTTGCAAAGTTACATCAGAAATCCGGTCAATCGTTTGCCAATTTTTATTACAGATTCTGAATCACTATGATCGATTTCCCCTTGACCTAGATTTTGAGAGAAAGTGCAACATTAGAATCCGAGAATTTTCATCATTGGATCTAAAGTTTGTCATTTTCAACGTTTCTCTATTCTCGCCTTACTTTTTTCTTTAAGAAGTAGAGTCCAGATGTATTTTTTCTAGCATTCTAGTCCAATTCAATTACTCCCCGGGAATAGAATAAATAATTGCTCATTTGAAAGGCAACACCACACGGTGAAGGTCTCCTGGACTTTTCATTTTTGTTTGTCTAGAAAGGGGAAATTGATACTTGAAACGAAAGTCCATTCCAGCACTATGGATCATTCTTCGACAATCCTCGAGAAATACAATCTGCTTATATCGGAAGAGTTATCGATTGTGAGAAGAACGAATTCAAGACCCAAGACTGTCCAGGTGCCTGTTACTCGTTGAACGTTTCCAGCTCGGTGATAGATTCGGATTTCGGAACCTCTTACGGCTGCTCCACAGGAATCATACCTGATGACGTGGATACTGATGAGCACTGCTCCACGAAAACTATCTCTATACGGTAGGATTGCTTCTAATCCTCAAAAGAAAACTTCGGTGGTTTGCAGAACATCTCCAGTGTACTCGGTGACAGCCACCTACTGCCTGTGCTCCGAGAACAATTGCAATCCGCCGATTCATCCGGTGATTCGGAGAAGATCGAAACCTCTCAAGAGTGCCACCAGGAAAACTGTGTATGCTTCGAATAAAGACGGAATCAATGGAGGAGGATCGTGGAGTTTCGAAGGACTTGTTAATATATTTCTAATGCTATTTGCCGTTTCATTTTAGTTCATGAATTTTTTTTCAAATTTCAAGTGTAGAAATTCCTTGGATTCAAAAAAAAATAGAACCAATTGGAACAGATTTTCAACACCTTAAAGTTGTCCATTTCCATCTGAAAATGATACAATTGTCTGTCTCAATTCATGGTACAGTTTGTATGCATGTGGTCAATTCAAAGCATATATACACTTTCAAGTTTCTTCCCCATTTCGAAACTCAACTCTTCCTCTTTTGAAAGCCTTCTCATCAATCTTTTTAGCCTCTGATCTGTCTTTCTCTTCTTGCCCTTGAGTGTGTGCAACTTTTCGCCTTTTCCAGTTTGTTCACCTGGTATCACACCTTTCTGTTAGTTTTGTGTCAATGTTCCCATACATAGAGACACTTTTTGGATTTCTCTCCCTCCTTGTTGCCCCTCGGATCAATGTGGGCTCTGTTCCTCCTATTCTTCTTATTCCTCATTCCGAACGTCGATTCTCAGTCTTGCAAGAACAATGGGAAGTATTGTACCGAAGTGATGGCTGTCTCCATGTTGAGATTCAGTTCTCTCGAGTACAAGTGTCAGTTTCCGGTGTTCATTGCGAAGAGTGACATCATTAGTTTGGATCCGACAGTGCAATTGACAATGAAGATTGGAGAGTATTGTCCAAAGTCTTGTTGTTCTTTGATACAGTCTACAACTCTTCCTCCTACTACTACAGTACCGACTACAACCCCAACCACAACTCCATCTACCACTCCAACAACCTCAACCATCCCCACCACAACTCCATTCGTATGAATCCCTTCTGTTCTTCAGTTTCGAAATATTTTCATTTCCAGAGAACATCATTGGAAAAGTTCAACGACGCGATGAACAAAGACGGAGCATTCAAGTCGCTCATGGATGTAATTAGTACGGAAACAAAGCAGAGAACCTTCTCTATTATGTGTTCATTTCAGACTTCAATTCATCGGCGTCGGAGGGTTTGAAGAGGTTCAAAGTGTATTCTGAGGCTAAGAAGGAGGTGGACGAGCATAATATCATGTATACGTTGGGAATGACTAGTTATAAAATGGCGACGAATGAGTTTTCGGTGGCGGTGAGTACTTCATTGTGTGCTGAACACCTTGTTAGTTGATTCCCAGAACCTCCTCTTTCTGATAATATCAACCATAGTTGAGTCCCGTTCTGTAGACTTTTTGGAGCTCAATACAAAACACTAGACGTTCAGTGCTAAAGTTTTGCCATGGCGGTAGAAATCTGAAATCCATAGAAGCACAAAACCAAGAACCCCATATAATTCATTTCAGCTCGCTGGAGAAATCGCTCCCCTCGCCTTAAACCTTGACGCTTTGACTCCCACAACTACAGTAATCCCAAACGTCTCTCGCAAAAAACGGCAAACCACGAATGACACTGTTGACTGGAGACCCTACATGAAGCCGATTCTGAATCAGCTTACTTGTGGAGGTTGTTGGGCATTCTCGATGATTGCGATGGTTGAGGGATACTTTGCGATTCATGGCTACGAAACTTCGAGTCTCTCTGTTCAGCAGTTGTTGACTTGTGACACTGCAAAAGATAGCACTTATGGCCTGGCCAATGTTGGTTGCAAAGGAGGATACTTTCAAGTCGCGGGGACCTATATGGAGAAAACTGCTGCGAGGAATGCAGAGGATATTCCTTTTGATATGGATGATTCTTCATGTGATTCTCCATACTTTCCTCCAACCGTTCCACTGATTTCCCTTTTTGATGATGGATACATTTCTGGAAACTTGACTTCTGCTCAGCTGGTAACAATGGAGCAGAACATTGAGGATCGAGTCAGAAAGGGTCCGGTCGCAGTCGGAATGGCCGCTGGTCCGGATATCTACAAGTATTCTGAAGGTATTCTGTTTCCTTGTTTACAACTTCTCGGGCACCAAATTTTTATTATTTTTTTCAGGAGTCTACGACGGTGACTGTGGAACTTCCATCAACCATGCCGTAGTGATCGTCGGGTTCACTTCCGACTACTGGATCATTCGTAACAGTTGGGGTGCCACGTGGGGAGAGCAGGGATACTTTCGGGTGAAGAGAAACTCTGGAAAAGATCCGTGTCGGTTGTATAGTTATTGGTCGCAAGCCACCGGAATCGGAGCCAATGAAATGTATGTTCCACCGAGAGCCGGCGGTGGAGAGTTTGTGATTCCGACGACGAGTCCCCCTGTGTTGAGTGGGAGCAGCAGCAGCACTACAAACACAAATAGTGTGGATGAGTGTGGAGATGGGATGTGTGAAGAAGATTGTGGATGTGAGGACGACGATGATGATGAAGATGATGATTATGAAGAGGATGTGGAGGAGGACAATGAGAGTGACGAGGCGGAGGAGGTACTCGAACTTTGAAGTTTTCTTTTGAACACTGATGATTACAGACTTCAACGGATTCAACAACCACGACTACAGAATCCACTACTCCTACCACAACTTCTTCTACCAGTACAACAACACCTACAACAACGACGACTCCCACCACTACTACGAGAACCACTACTCCAACTACAACCAAAAAACCGACCTCAACTGTCACAACCACTCCACTAAAACGAACGACTAAAACTAGTACGACTACGACCAGAAAGACCACAACGACAACTCCCAGGCGCACCACTACGCCCGAGAGATCCATTTTCGATAGATGGTCGGATGGATGGAACAACTTTTGGGGTTGATCAGACAATTCCCGTTTGAGTTTAGTTCGACGAATAAATATTTGAGAGAGTATCTTTGAGTTCCCTTCTCGACAATTCTGAAGAATTTCCATGAGTAATGCATGCTCGATTGTGGTCCCAGCAATAAGGTTTTTTTGTTTCTTTGTTATCTGCAGTTTCTGCAGTTTCATCACTCTAAAACACACAAAAGTCGCTAAATAGTTTGCTGAAATGTTTTTTAGAAACTAAAGATGCGCAAGCAATATGGCTTGGCGCACTTTCCGTGCCTTTGCGCGGTTCGCGTTTCTCAACCAATTCTTACATCATTTTCGTGTTTCTCTGGTGTTTTTTCTCTTGTTTGAAGCTTAAAATTCTCAAAGTTAACCAGTAAAATCTTCAATAAGTTATTGCAGAATGCCAGCAGTGCCATCAGGATATTCAGCAGTCCCCCACCAGGGAGCCCAACCCTCCTGCTTCACAAAGGTAATTAAAATTCCTCGTTTTCAAATTCAATCTAAAAAAGTCATAAGTCATTTCGTGGAAAATCGCAAAGCCTCTTGAATTCAAATCCATACTCTTAATGGACTCAAGATTTATAGCTTCTTCCGGTTTTTAGAGCGAAATCCTTCGGAAAATAGAACGATAAAAATGTCAAGTGACTTGCAGATTTTCAATTCTGTGACGTTGACTTCCGGAAAACTCAAAGAATAATCATGAGCGAAGAAAGTGTACTTCACAAGATGTCAGTATTTGTAATCGTTGTCAAAATCCCTTTCGTTGAAATATCTAAAATCGCTTCCAACCTCGCAACCCAAAAACACTCAACTTGAAACACGATTTTTCCAGATCCGAATGGGATTAATGATGGGTGCAATGATCGGCGGAGCGACAGGAATTCTTCTCGGCGGATTCATGGGATTCAGAGCGGGACTTCGTGGAAAGGAGCTTCTTCTTCAGTGCGGAAAGACTGTCGCACAGTCCGGCGGATCGTTCGGCGTCTTCATGGGTGTCGCTCAAGGTCTTCGGTGCTAATTTTGGTCTCTTTTTCGTTTTTGCTGTTTTCCTGTTCATTCTTTTTTGCCCCCTTCCTTCTCGTTTTCCCACCCAGACGATAGGTCTTTCATAGCTAAACCAATATAAATAATCACATTTTTACAGAATTGTTTCTTCATCATTCGAAAACAACGAGCTAAGAGGATAGATATATAGTTCTAAGGAAACAACAACGGTCTCGAAATTTATTGAGGGTACACGAAGTACACAATCGGGAAGGAAAATGAGAAAAAAAAAACGTACATATTCAACATCTCTCATCGTCGCCAGAATGAGATCTATTATTCGTGTGTGTGTGTGGTGTGGAGGGTGTGGTGGATTGGGGGAATGTGCCATTAAACTGATTCAAGAGAGAAACGGAAGAGAAGAAAAAAGTCTTTAACTGAAAACATTTGGGTTTGCAAAATGAAGGAAGTGTTATCAAAGTTAACACGTGTTTACGAAAAGAAGACATAACTAGTAGAAGACATTTAGGCCAAGAAGATCGACCCGCCGCCGCTCTCAACTGGATGAGGAAAGTTGTTACTGCTCCATCGGAGCACTCCGTCCGAATCGCACGAAGGTCTGTCCTCGCTTTCCGAATCTCACGAACGTCTGGGCTCTCTTTCCGAATCGCACGAAGGTCTGAGCTCTCTTCGCCGGCCGATCGGCAAACAACGATCCCTCTTCTGGAAGTGCGGCCATCTCGTCGGCGGAGACTCCGTATTGCGAGGCGTAATCTGGAAAATAGCCGTAATCAATGAACGTCATCTCGTTTAATATTTTTTCGGCGGTGATGGATGATGCCTGGGAGTGCCTTCAGAAGGCGTGAGAGGTTATTTTGATGCGCGAGAAGTTTTAATTAAAGTTGTGAAGATGAGGATGAGATGCGTGAATGCCTTTTTTCTTCTTCCTTTTTCTATCCACTTTTTCCAGCTCTCTCTCTTGATGTCACAGATATGAAAAGAAGAAAAAAAAAGAGGACAAGAAAATTTATAAAAGTAGACCTTTTTCCTCTTCTAATGACGAAACGTCGTTGGTGGTGATGGTGGGAGGAAGAGGATGCTAATGACGGAAGAATAAGGAAGGAACTTTCAAGAGAAAGTGACACTTTTATTGGAGGAGGCTTATGACATATTGTGATAATCTGAATAATAGTCAGTCTTGGCCGACATAAAGTTCGGTCACCGCGATATCTCACCACGAAAACAATTGTTAGTGCCACCGTACTTTAAAGGAACATGCTCAAAACTCAAGCAGTTTTTCAATCGAGTTGCAATACATATACTGTCATCGTGGTGAGATATCGCCAAAGTTCAAATCTTCGGTTAGGGCTGACTATTGCTCAGATGGGAACCCCTTTCATGAAACTCCACAAGTCTCAATATTCTTTTGCATCTCGTCATCTTCTCAAAACACAAAAGCTTTGCAGGTAGGGAAACGTGAGGATGCGAAAAGGAAAAAAAGTTTTCGGATCCATCGCCATCCATCAACGTCCCCCACCGGCACCGAGAGCTACCCCGCAGACCTCTCGATCAAAGTCAAGTGGTCTCGGAAAGTAGTTGCTAGGGGGAATTTTGAATTTTTGACTCCAAAAGTAACGTTAGATTCGTCAGAACGTATGTACTTGGATTTATTTTTGTTGCACTACAGATCATATAATGAGTTCCTTGAATCTCTGAAGATCGGAAGTGACCTCAAGTCAAATGAAGGAAGTTTATATCAAACACCTACGGAATAAGGTCTTCCTCTCTAATCTTGTTAGGCTTTTAGAACTCGTATGATCCACATTGTGGCGTTTTGATCAGATTCTCTAAGAGCTTCCAGACACTCCCAAACGATCAAACGAACGCCTCCCCGAGACCACCCCATCTTGCTCATTATGATCCCAACTGAAGCCATTCCAAAAAAGTAGGCTTTCCTTCCTCTCCCCCAAAAAAAGTACAGACCGCCTGGATCTGACAATGGCTCCCTGACTCACCGGCTGGAATAACGGCAGCCGACGACAACTGGATGAGGAGCAGAAGGACGGCGATGATCGACGAGAGTTCGAAACCGGACAATTGCATTTTCATTTTTTGTTTTGCGCACGCGTACTCACACGAGTATGTGTATTACCTAAAAATAAAATGATCAGTTTTTGTGGAATGGATAGTAAGAAGTAAGAAGTAAGAAAATGAGGTTTTAGAAACCAAGAGAATCCATATGGAATCGAAACGAAGAATGAGTGGAAAGTGTAAAAGTTAGGCAAACAAAGAGAATGAATATTCAACAAAAAAAACTGTGTGTTTTCAGTCCAAAGGTAACCGCAGAATGAGGCTCACGGGAGTACTCTTCACTTCTAGAGCCCGAATGGTGCCACACCCCCTTCTCTCCTCTTCGGACGGACACGGAAAGTGGGTGGAGTCGGAGGGGTGCCCAAGCACATACACACACACAGCTCTACGATGACGTTAGGGGGTGGAAGGAGAGGGAGGAGAGAAATGGGCGGAGCCTGATTTTTTCAGGTTTCGAAACTGGGTGTGACGTGGCATCAGCTGGTGGGGGAGAGGGAGGGGAACGGTTAATGACGTGGGTGGAGGATAATTGGAAGAGGTTAGAGGGTTCAAAATGTGGAGTTTGAAACTTTGGGTGCATCAAAAAAGCAGTTGTGAGGACTGCAGACCCTAACCTGGTTCTGAAAATATCGATGTCTGATCTGAAAAAAAGAGAAGGTGGATTAGAGAGATGTTTCAGGAAAAATGGAAATCAAACTGTCTAATTTCACAGAGTAGAAAAGTTCGATCATTTCTACAGATTGGTTCAATATAGATGCAAAAAATTATCTGGTTTTTTATAAAAATCTTCTAGTCATCGAAAGATTGCAGAATCTGAGAACTTCAGTACTACAACTAATAACTTCAAACTGAACGGAGAATTCAAAGTTTTCGAAACCTTCCCGCCTTCAAAACTGAGCTTTGGGCTGCACGGAATTCCCGAAAACTCTAATTCAGGTGTCAAAGAAATCCGAGTGTTATTTTTCCGTCTCCACCTTCTTATCGAGTTACTCTAATAGGTGTGCTGACACTCAGACAAACGGGAGTCATATCTTGAACAAATTTGCAAAATAAAAACACTGGATTTCCGGGAATTCTGATTTCCAGATTGAGAGAATTCGAGCAAATCAGAAATCTCTTTGAAACCATTCTCGGACTCTTCATTTTAATCTTTGAGACTTCTTCCAGAAATCAGAAAACGAAAATAGGCAGGTGAAAGTTTTGAAAACCCGCTAATGACCTATTTCTATGCAACTTTTGAATTATGAAAATCTGGAAATCTGGTTTCTTCAAGAAGGATTAGATATCCCAAGTATCCACCCACAAACAAACGAAACACATGAGATCATCTCGCTCTTCATATTTTTGAGCTGAAATCACATCACTATTTTTTTTCCAACTGGATTGTTCCAGTTTTACAGCAGAAAAACATAATACATGCACTTGACCGATTAATTATGGCTAGAAGAAATGCGGACTCTTTTGTGTGAGATCAAGTGGAAAAGAAAAACGAGAAACGGTTCGACGAATGTTCGCCGATTCTGTGAACTTGAAGAATTGAAGAATAGGCAAGGAGGAGAAGGAGAAGGAGGAGGAATAAGAATATCTGAGCATGGCGAAGGGGTACTTCTGAATTAGGAATTCCGGATATGTGTCTGCGATTTTCAGATTCAGATTCGTGGATTGATGATTCACTAGAAATCTGAATCTGAGAGAACTTTTCCGAATTTTCGAATGTTCTGAATCTGAGGAATCTGATGACTTTTTCGAAGCTTTGAACAAGGACTTCCCACATTTCCAGATTTCCGAGAGTCGGATGAAGGCGTCAAAAGTGCTCCAGTCAGTAATTCTTGAATCCTATATCCGTTTTTAGCTAACCAATTCGAAACAAAGTTTTAGAGACAGATAGGAAACTGCAGTGTGGTGAAGAGAGAATTCTTGAAACTCAATACCATTTGTAGTTGATTCTCTGTTATAGGCACCTAGATGAGCCAGTGGCACGCCAGCCAACTTTTTCCATGTGAATGCATCTTCGGAATTTCAAATGAATCGTTCTCAGTTCTCTGAATTTTCAGCTAAGCCTGTTTGTTCTAGGACCCCAAACTTATTGTTATATTTTTAGCCTCTTTACGAGTGTATGGTAGTTTTATGAAGCTTCGAAAAGTATTTTCAAACTCTTTCAAAACCTTTCTTATAATTGACCTACTTTATGACTCCATATCATATGGGCCATATTAAACCTTGGATTCAACACTGAGTTTTAAACCACTTTCGTTTCGAGAAGAAAAGTAAGGAACTAATGTCGAAAACGAGAATTCAGGAAAATGGAGAAGTATCAAGTGGAGCGTGTAGTACATGGGAGGGGAAATTAGAGGAATACGGAGAAGATAGGAAATGTATGTAGTAGTCTAAATGAGAAATGGGGGCGATATCGAAAGTGAGGGAGAGAGCAACATTTCAGTCTGTTCGACTCTAGAGGAGGCCGAGGATTTCTGAAGTACGGAAAATGTTGATCCTTGAGCTCTTGCAGTGGTCTCGAACCTTCTGATTGTATTTCGTAGGTTCATAGTCGTACAGATACTATACAAGTCGGTGTTAGTACTTTATACAAATCCAAAACTTTGGAGCTTAAAAATCAGGAAGTTGGACTGAAAATGCTCCAAATTTGCTCCAGATCTAAAACAGCGAAGGGACTGAAGATCGAGTCTAACTAAATAGATGATCGAATCAGGTGGAGGCTAATTCTGAACGCATCTTTGCTAGAGTGTCTTTGATCTAAGGGCTCACAGGGCAGCAGAGGGTGGTCTTGAAGGATTTAAACTTTGAACGAAAAACGTAAAAAAAGTATCATCGAAGGCTGGTGGCTTGCTACATCTCGATCTTCCCTATCATCCATTCGCCAACTTTTGGATCATTGTGTCCAACGACACTCCTCATTTTGAAGCGCCCACACATTCGATTGACTCAATTCAGCTGACTTGAAAAAATCAAGCTTTAAATCCCAGTTTTCGTAACTTTATCAGCTTTGGAGTACAGAAGAGCGCTATAGCTGATCCGATGATTTCTATTTTTAAGATATTTTTCCTTTGAAATTACTCATCACTTTTTGAATACCCTTCTTTGCTATGGAGCCTTCAGTCTTTAAGGATTATTGTCTACTTTTTTCAGACTGCAAACCAAATTTTCGCCTCCCTCTTCCGTACTATCTTCCGCCTATTTTGCACTTTTCCTCCATTCCATTTCCCCTTTTTTTCCTCCAGCTATTATCTGAAACGTGCGTGACGCACCTTCCCCGTAAAAAAGCACTTTCAATTGAAATCCGTTCGAGCATTAAAGTGAAGAGGAGAAAGTGCACAAGACCCTCAAAATTGGTTTCGAATTTCTTTTTGAACGCCAAAAAACTATAAGGAACTTGGGATGGAGGGGTTTCTGGATCCGTGCAGAAGAGAAAAGGATTCAGACCGGAAACTGAAGAGGCTGGCTTAGCATTGAAACATGAAGCTTATAATGTGCTCGTTTCAGAAATTGAAACTTCCGGGGAAGTACTACTTTTTGGTTTTGGTGGAGTCTGACATGATTCATATTAGGGGCTTCTGTTTAGAAAACATTGAAATTCGAAGATCAGACGGAAGAAATAGAAGAAAATAGAAGCCATCGGTATTGAACTTCTCTTCACTTTTCTACGTTCTTGAAACCAACATCAGATCAAAAGTTAGGTGTCTGAATAATTGACATCGGCTGATGGTAAGATGAACTTCCCATTACCGAGAATTGAAAAAACTTCATTTGGATTTGGAGGACTCCAAACCCTCTTAAACCAGATCATCCCTATAGCGGCTTTGAAAAAATTGCCACCAAACATTCAGTCCAGGAAAACTGGACTTCTGGGGAATCTAACGAAAAATATCCAGTAATGAAATTTTGTTTGGCACATTGCTCTTTTCCCTCGAAATTGCTATCAGGTGTGATTGGACAAAGAATCGGAGTAATTGGATTGTTATGGCTCGTGGATTTCTCCGAGAAAATCAAATGGAGTAATTGGAAAATTATAAAAAGTGGGGGAGTTTTGGTTATATGCGTCAATCTGGAAGTTGGTGGGGAAGGAAAATATTGGGGTAGGGAGCGATGATTGGAATTCAGGGCGAGAAATTTCCTTAAGGGGTCAACAATGGGGGGAATCAGAATCAGATGACGTTGAACCTGAAAATCATGGGTTCTCCAGCCTAAAAGCTTAAAGAATGTTTTAAAAATGAGAAGAGATTCTGAGGTTCTAAGGCTTACAATTAGTGGATTTCGAGGATTCTGAAATTTCGAGATTTTGAGATTCTGAGGTCCCCAAATTTTAAAACTTGAACTCTTCAACTGTCCCCAGACAGAAAAAAGAAGCAGCATTGGAAATCTTCTTCTAAACAGAAAATGATTTTGACATGTAATAAAAATGAAAAACATGTCACGAATTTTCTGCAGAAATTTTTGCAACCTTTAGTCTCTCTTCTCATCCTCATATATACATTTTCCCACACTACAGGGACTAACCTTCACTCCGAAAATCTTTAATCCAGAAATCGCTATTCCCAGAATAGCTAACTTCTGACTTCTGAATCTCGTGTGGTTTGATTTTCGACTTTGGAGAATCTAGAGAGTCAATAATAAGGAGAGAATTGTTGCGATTTGGGGATACAAAATCTTGTATGCAGTTCGATTAAGAATACATTTTCAAGGAATTCAGTCTATTCAAGTCAATGAAGGAGACATCAAGAAGAGAACTTCTGACTTCTGAGCAAACTAGATTCCAGAAATTTGAAATCGAGAATGGCTCAACCATCCGAAAACTAGAGGGCTCATGAATCTAAAAACATTATATTTTCAGACAAGTGGCCGAATCGGGCGGCTGAAAACTGTCCAGAATGCCCTTCCATTTCTCAAAATAATCGCACCTGTTCCCTCAAAACGTCATCTCTGATTTCAACCTCGAATCCAAATTCAAAACCAAAATTAGGTCAGTGAGATCAGAATGAGATCGCACGAAAAAGGAATCTAGACATAATATGAATACGGCTTATTACTTTTTTCTAGAGAAACAAAAGGTAACATTTTGACGGTGTCGAAGGGTTCAAGCATCAAAGAGTAACATCATTATCTTACACGGTGTATGATTCTGAGAAAAAGGCAAAAATGGGATAGTGAGGGGATGATCAGGGATAAGACGGAAGTTCTTGGTGCTCTTAGGGTTCTGGAGTTTTCGAAAAACTTGGGAGGTTCGGATTCCGAACAAGAAGATGTGTCTGAAAAGGAAGTTGAACTTTTAATCTTAATCAGAACCCCCGAATCTATGAATCCAAACCAACTCAGAGTCTCTAAATCTCAGAATCTCCGAATCCTGAAAGCTGACACCTCTGAATCTCGAACCTTGATTCGTCATTCTGGGCTTCTGTGAGTTTACATATCATTATCCCCAAGTAACTTGATACACTTCCAAATCTGGACCAACTTCTTGTGAGTTCAAAGTTTCAAGCTCAAGGTTCAAGAGTTCTTCGCTTGAAAAATCACGTAGAAGAAGTGGAAAACTCTTGCCTAACAAATCTTAATCCTTCACTTCCTTAAAAAGTGTCAACTTCATGCTAATCACATCTTCCTCTTCATCTCCCACCCATCTACATATAATTTATGTTTTCATTAAATACTTCCGTTTCCACTGCACTAATGTCTAGTAGAGGGGTAACTCTTTTCCCCGTCCATCTGAATCCTCTCACGAGTGGGTGGCTTCACTTCTGGCGGTGACAAGTGAGGGTGATCCCGAAAAAAAGTCAGGGGGTGTCGCTAGAAATAGATTCGAAAAAGGGGGTTCAGGTCAAGATACTGAAACGTTGCAATTGGAGGATTTGTGCTTGAGATTTATGGGAATCTTTATCCCCAGATTGTATAGGGAGATTGGGATTAGATTTGGTTATTTGTGGAATGGATGAAAAAGAAGATGGAGAAAAGAGTCTTTGCAGAAAGAGAGAAACTAACCGAGATTAACTGCTGACACCCCAATCTGACATTCAATTGAAAAATGGGGATCGAGATTAAGTTTTCTTTTTCTTCTAGCAGCAGATGCAAAAATTTGGATTTATTGGAGGGGTTTTTGGGGACAGGTGAATTGTTTCAGGGGATCTGAATCTGTTTCAGATTTTCAATTTTTGCTCGTCAGTTATGTTTTAAGAGAGGGAGATTTCTAGAGGGGACACTGATCTATGAGTAATCAGAAACCAAAGATCCTGAACCCAAAGATGAAATTTTGAAATCTGCTAGTTATCAAGATTCGGAAAAGCCTTGTGATTCTGAGATTCGAATGGAGAGATTCTCAAATTCTTCGCACCCAAAATATTCGTTTCAAGATTTTCCGAACTCATTTCAAAATCTTACACCCAACATATTTTCAGATCCATTTTTAGTCGTCCTCTTCCTCTTCCAAATATCTTGAATAATTTCAGATTTCCAAATATCCTCATGTTTTTTTTCTTGCTTCGTCACTTCCGAAATCGGGGGCCAGTTGCAGGAAAATGACGGATATGTTTGTTATTGCTCTTGAATTTTGAATTTTGAATTCGAAGTCCGAAATTCGAAAAGCTCTTCAGAATACTTTGCCAACTCAAAGATGACAAGTAAATAGGCTCATTTCAGAAGACGTCAGTGCGTGGGGGAATTCGGTGACAGGTGATTTGGCACTTCAGAGGACGTCGAAATTCTGAAGTCGTCATGACCGAAGAAAAAAACAAAGGGCTTTTGTTCGAATTTGTCATTCGCCGTTTTTCACATTCGTCCATAGGGACCTTTTACTCCGAAAAAATGCCAACCAAAATCGGATACTTTTTCAGAAAACGAATTTGTTCTCCTGTTGCAAAAACTAAGAGGAGTCGATTAAATGTAAAGTGTGTACAACTCGAAAAAGTTTAGTGCTCTCTCTCTCTCTCTCTCTATTTCCCTTCTTTCGGGTCGAAATGAGCACAGATCGGATGAAAATAGACGAAAAAAAGTGGGGGGAGAGAATACGAGTTACGTAGTTGTGTTGGGGTGGGGCGGTTAACCGGATGTGTAGGATGAGGATTCCTGTTTTTTTTTCAGTCGTCGAATGGATTTCTGGTGGTCAATGAACGATTGGATTCTCAATTTAACTTCGAATGCGAAACATTGAGCTGCGATTTGAGAAGAGAGGGAAGTGGGTCGCGGTGGGTCCAGATGAGGTCAGCGAGAGGGTTACAGGAGGTCTATGAATGACGTTTGTTCGAGAATCGGATGTTGTATTCTCGAACCGGAACATAGCACTGATTACAAAAATTGGTCAATAGAGACGCCTTGAGAAATGGTTTTTAATGACCCGATTTTTCTGAAGTTTTGTGAATCTCTAGATTTTCATTTTGGCTGCTGACATAGTTTTAAGATAAGGTAATCGAAATCAGGTGAGTCAGGTCACGTTGTAGAAGATAGGTCTTCAAATGGTCGAAATTTGGGGTCGCGCCACAAAACGCTACCTTGATTTTGATTATGTTTAAGTTGCTTATCACAAAAATGACAGTTCTGAATTTTCAGTTTCCAATTTTTCGAGCTTGAATTGGAGGAGAGAAAGTGGGGGGTGGTGGGTCCATATGAGATATTTTTAGGATTTGCGGTTTTGCTATGACTAATTTCAGAAAAAGCAACCCAACTGGAAGTATTGAAGGTTACGAGAGCCTCGAGTAAAAAAAATTCAAGACACAGAACCTCCGAGGACCGATATTCTAGGCACGCCAAATTTCTGAGAGCTCCCAAAACCCAGAAGAAACAAGAAATCTTGAACTTTGAGAGAAAACTTTTAACCCGGAACTAGCAAAATATCTGAATTCCTTTGAATGCAGGAAAAAACACTTCCTGTACCCCCATTGTTCCCAACATCGCGTGTGCTTCCGATTCCAAAAAAGTTCTAGAAGTTTCTAGAAACTCTGAAAGTGTTCTCTGCCAACAAATCTCAAAAGATGCTTCAAATTGATTCAGAGAAGAAGTATTTGTTAAGTTTAGAGCCAGAAACTAGAGCCTATTGACCTTTCAAAATGTGACATTTAAAGTTGAGAGAGCACAAAACCAGTGGTTCATTGCTCATGCATATGAACCACCCTAAAAATTACTTTTCTTGGAACTTTTAAAGAACGAAGAGCACGAAAAAATTGAAATGAGAGATGATATAATTTCGAGTGCCAATGATAAATTCTGACCACATACAGACAGAGCAAAAAAAGGAGAAAAAACCTGACCAGGAATGGGGGAAAAAGAAACAAGATGGGAGGAGACTCTTAGATGATTGGAAATGCATGGATCAAGCCCATTTTTATGTGGAAAAAAACCATATAGTTTTTGTTTCGTTGGCTTGGAGGGGGGAACCCCGAGGAGGAAGGATGACGAGGATCTGGAGATGAGAAGAACAATGCGCACGAAATGTGTGATGATGGGTTGGTTGGCGAGAGGGATCTTTGGGCTGAGCAGCGTTAAGCTGAGCAATCAGAAATACAATGACATCAAAGGGATGGTCTAGAAAAGTGAAGAATAGATTTTCATTTAGGTTAGAGGTAGGAATCAGAGTTGTTAGGAAACTCGGAATTCCAAACTTGGAAGACCCTTATCCGGATGTCAAAAGTCGGAATTCGGAACTGGGAAAGGGAAATTTCTTTTTCCAAAGGTAGACACAAGAGTCCCACATGAAGCAGGAGCTCAAATTATGAGCTTCCAAGAAACAGCTTGATTTTATTGTGTTTTATAATAAAAATTTTGAACTATGACGTTTAGGACTTTCAAACGTACTAGGTTAATATTAGATCACCTTGTTCTGAATTTTGGATTCTTGAAATCCAAAGTGAGATCTGGAAAACAAAGCATTCTAGGAATTTCACAAACCAAGCTCCCTCGAAAACACTGAACATTCACAGACCATTAGAGAATCGCGAACTAAAAGTTCAACATTCTCCATGCATTTTAGTATTTTTTGTTGGTCTCGGACCCACCACAGGAAATATTGTGTAGTTCGTCTTCAAACTACACGAGGGCACGTGTCTACACTATACGACTTGACTTTGCGCCGGTTTTATGGGTTTTTTGGTAGAGGGGGTATGGAATATGTGGACTCTATGGGCTACGGACGAATGGATTTTTATTAGCGAATGGGGAATGGATTGGGGAGAGTGAGCAGGGCTTGTGAAGGCTCAGAACGGAGTCATGAGGCACCTGATGGAACTTTCAGAAACTAGCTCCAGATTAATCCATAACAATATATTTAATAGTTGTACTTCGAGCTCCGGTTCACTTTTCAATTGCCTTGGAAACTACCGCACTCGGAAGCTCCGCCTATTTTTGGAGTAAAATAAAGTTAAAACCTGCAGACGATTTCTATTTCTACCCCAATTTCAAGTCCTAGACAATCGCATACGCTTTCCAAGAATCAACGAAATTCAAACCAAAATAGTGAAAACTTCGAGAAGCCTTAAGATACTTCAGCTCGAGTCTGGATTTGCACAAAGTCTGACGTCTTCTTAAAAAGAAAGGCTATAGCTGTCTAACCAACCTTATAACGAAGTGTTAATCTGTCGGAAGAAAGGAAATCTGAAAACAATGCTCTGACGCTCAGTCCTCTTCACATTTTGAACCAAGACGTCGGCGAGAAGAGGAAGAAGAAAGAGAATAGGGTGACAACTATTTTCTCCGGGATTTCCGTTTCCGGGAAGGGGCTCTTCTTTTTTCAGTCTCCCGACCATTCCTTCGCAATTAACTACTGCAGTCATTCTTGTCGTTCTTCCTTCTCTTTTGTGTTGAAGATGCTGCTCTTCTTACAGCTTTTTTCACACACAAAGAAAATGCATAAATGTATGAGGAAAAGCAACCAACACACATACACATATATACAAAAGAAGAAAATGGGCAACATTTTGGAAAAAAAAGGAAGAAGAATTTGTGAACACAAACCACGGCAACCAGAGCCTTTGCAACCAAGGTGGCAGGCAAGCATCATGACAACAAAACGACATTTTGTGTTACGAAAGGGTTCAAAATGAGTCATGGAGTAATTAGAGGGACATGTTGCAAGAAACAAGTAACAGGAAAGTTCAAAGATTCCTGTCTAGAGGGATGTCGGGGTGTCTAGGTGGACATCTGTGAGAAAGAGTTGGCGATTTCGATCCTTGGGAGAAATTTTTTGCACGGGTTTTAACGATGGTAGAACAAATCGAACCATAGGATTCTTCATCTACCAATGCTGAAGAGAAATGGGAAAAACTTTAAACTGGAGATTGGGATGTAGCCGTGTAGCCTAACATTGTCTGGATTCTCTAATGTAGCCGATTTGAGTCTGAATTTCAGCTGAACAACACTCCGTTCTTTCAAAAAATGTAAAAATCCGATGTTCTACTCTGTTGTATCCATGCGACTTTTGAGCGGAGATTCTGGCTTTTGTAGAAAAATTAAGCCAAGTCATCACAAGGTTCGCTAGTTAGAAGTCGCCCAACTCCAACCCGAAAGTTGTCAAGAACATCCGAGTAGTTTTTGGATTTTGAAGTTTTTGCAGTCAGGAACACTCGAACTTGATTTGCCGTTGTCTCAATAAGTCCAAAGAGCATTCCGTTTTCAAAACTTTCGTGATCTGTATGCTATTGGAGGCGTCGCGGTGCCTCATTTCTTGGAGACCCACGCAAACAAGCAACCCAAATCCAGTCTGTTCTTTTTCCATTCTCCATAAGTTATGGACCATAACGTCATCTTTCTTATTTTCAGGCATTCATAGTTTTCTTTATTCTCATTCTTCCTTCTGCCAGCGAATCACAATATTCCACATCGAGTGTCAACTTTTCAGTGGGTGGCATTTTGTTTGGCGGGGGAAAAAGGACAAACCACTTTTCGTGAAATTCGACTGCATTGGTCATGCTGAGCTTTCCAATGTTTCTTTTTGGAGCAAAAAAAGTTGGGGGAGTGAAACAAAGGGAGCATAGATCGGCTGACCTATAGGATCAAGTAGGTCAAATGAGAGAAGGGGGGTCGAGAATCTTTTGAATCTCAGAATTTCAGACCTCAGAGCGTCAAACTTTGTCGGAAGATTCGAATCCAGGGTTCAACTATTCCAGTCCGTCTTGACTCATTGAAAACCATTCGTAAGATTCGTCATTTCTGATTCTTGACTTCTTCTCCACTTCTAATCTTTTTGATTTTCCCTACTCCTCTTCAAAGAATTAATTAGCATCTCGTTTTAATTTTTCCATTACCAATTTCTTCTCCTCCTACACTACCTATTTTTCAGCGGAAAAGGAAGCTCTCCGAGTTTCTATTTCCAGACCAAGTGACCATTCTACATCATCATCGTCATCACTGATTTTCAGAGGAAAAAGGGAGAAAAAACAGAATCGTAAAACTTGGCCGAATACTGGAAAATCCTATCGCTATAAAGCTGGAATCGGGTTGTTTTTCAGGCTATTGCAAAAGTATAGATTTTTCGAGTACGACTTTTTTGAATTGGCTCCAACCAAACGAACTAAATAGATTCTGGAAATGGGTGAGAGAAAGCTGCGGTAAACAATTGGGTAATCTGACTGGAGAGAGGGGGCTTATGAATATAGTAATGAAGTTTTTCGGTGCGGTAGGTTTTATTTTCGGCCAGAGTTGGAGACAATGAAAGTTGAGTATGGGGAGAAGTTCCTGGAATGGAGTGGACATGGAAGAGCAAGGACTTTCAAAAGTACAGTTTTTGAAAGTGAAAACAGAGAATCGAACTCTGGGGGAGAAAATTGGAATGAAATAAGTTTCTTGGAAACTTAAAACAACGAGGAAAATCTGTAAAAAGCGAGTTCTTCAAAAATGTTTCATCCCAAAAGTGGATTCTGAGAATCTGAGATTTTTGAGAAGAATTTATCTTGTTCGTTTTCTCCACCATTCGATAGAATTTCCTTTAAAACTTTTCTCAGTTTGAATTTTTGAATTTCCGATGAAAATCGAAAGTTTCTATTTTGGAATTTGAGTCACTCAGCGGTCTTCGATCATCCTATTTCTTTGGATCCCAAATCGTTTTGTATTTTTTGGGCTACTTTTCGAATGATTTCATATTATCTCCAGCTCAATGATGTCAGGAGAAGAGCATGAATCATTTTTGCACAGATTTATGTATCTCAGGAAGATTTTGAAATGATCCGAAAACATGCGTATGTAAAAAAAAATCTGAATCAGTACAAAATGATTTGTTTTAGAAGAAAATACGATTATCTTGTTTTTTGTACTATTTGTTTGCAGTTTCGAACATCGTGATATCAAGAAAGAAGCGCTTCAAAAAACTAGAGCGTTAGGGGACCTTCTGATGTTTAGAAAAAGTTATATTATGAGAATATGCCTTATGCCAGAGATTTGACCAACTTTATATCAGTTCCAGTAAAAGATATCGACAAGTTGCAAACTAATAAAATGCTTTCCATTTTGTCGCAAAAATTTTGTTAGCTGACCACTTTTTCATAACCCTCACAATAACGAGAAAAAATTTGGTTAAAGCGATGGTGTGCTTCGCTTCTATAACTGTCATATATGACAGTTATTCCTGTAATTCCTATATGTCAATAGAGCGTGCTTACTGACATCGAAACACTTCCTGGTTAGACAGACAACTTGACCAACCATCAGTGCACATCATCACCACCACGAAAACAAAAATTAGAATGTTTGATGCACCTTCTGAGAAAAACCAAATTAATGCGAAACCTCAGACATGACGTTTGAGCATCTTCTATATTTTGAGCACTAGACTGTTTCCGGTTTCAGAGATCTCATGCCTAACTTGTATTTGCTGTTTTCGGTGTTGGCAGTGGAGTACAAATGTGTGACTTCCGATCAGAATTTAGAAAACTGGATAAGGAAATAAGGAGAGGCTAAAAGAGTGGATTTTAGTCAATCAAAGATTCAAGATTCGTATAGAAAATGCGTTGTTTTTAGAATTCACACACACACTCATTCTCTGAAGATTTCCAAAAGATAATCCACGTCATCTGGGGGCGCTCTAGACAAGGACTATCTGCAGATCAGATCTAATAGTAAGAGGTATTTTGGTTTTTGCTCATAAGAAAGTAGGGAGGAATGAATAAGAGGAGACCACATTCACTGTATAGAATCTCTCGTAAGACGGCATTCTCGACTAAACGAATTCTACAGCACTAGACATTGAAGAGACTCCCAGAGATGCTAAAATATCTGATTACTTGCTTTCTCCATTATCTGTTAGTAGTCAATCAGGGAAATCCTAAAGTCTTCCTAAAAGTACTCTATTTTTGTGTTTTCATCCAACGAAATCTGATTCGAATTCTCGATAAAACTCTGAACAAAACAAGACAATTCGTGAAGTTGATTGACACGGGGCAAATATGGGAAAATAACTGAAAATAACTAGACAGAGATGTATCTCGGAATCACCTTGGGGAAAAGCAGAAAAGCGAATAAAATAAGAAATAGACAATATAAAGTGACAGCTTTTCTTTTCTCTGGAGCAACCGTCTGTATTTAATTTGTTTGTGAGGGGGGAAGGGGAAGAAGACATCTTGAGTCATTCGTAGTAACTAATTATTATAGACGGGCCCACAAGTCGACACCTTTCTTTCACAAGCAATTACAGATGAATTATTGATTGGGAGAGAGATGGGAATAAAAAGATTGCTGGAAAACTTTTTTTGAATGCAAGTTGACTGAAAATGCTATAAAGGATTCTGGTTCAGTTTACAAGTTTTTGATAACTGGAAAGTTTGAGGTTCCGAGAATCTGAGATTCTGAAGTTGACACTCCGAACTCTGCATTCTGAACTCTGAAATTCGGAGATTTTGAGACTTTCTGTATTCTTAAACTGTGAGATTCTCAAAAGCCAATGGAAGACAGAAAGTAACCCGAAATCTTTGAAAATCCCGAAATTTAAGACGACTAGATTTTTGAAAGCCTTCGTTCCAAATCAAAAAATAGAAGGTTTTGAAATCTACAATCGTCGAATCATTGATCTTCAAAATCCTGTAAAAAAACAGAATCTGAAAGTTTACGAACTTTAGAATTCTATAATCCATCCCAGAATTCGGAATCTGATATTTGAGAACCTCGGAGTTTTCAAGACTCTGAAAAATTGTATTTTCGGAATCCCAGAATCACTAATTTTTGAAATCCTGCAAAAACAAAAATCTCCACAATTTCAGAATCTCAAAAACCCATGACCCACTAATCTCTGAATCTGGCGATCTGAGAATCTGAAAAGACAAAATTCTCAACTCTATAAAACCTCCGTAACCTTACAGTCTCAATTTTCATGCCACCTGAAAGTTCAATTTCAGTGTTATCAGTCATAAGTTGACTCACAACACCTCCAAATTCCGGAACCCTCACCTGATTTGGAGCCAAATAATCTAGTTCCTGGACAATGAATCATTCCCTATGCACCAAGGGAAAAAACCAAGTTTCAAGAATAGTCAAGTCTAGACTTGAACTTTCTACTTGTTCTTCATCTTTTCATTCGACTAACAAAACACTTTTCGAAAAGTTTGCAAAACGGCACAAAACACGTGGTTCTCTCGGCTGGAGCCGTCAAACCAGGAACATTCATTTCCTGTTATTCATGGATGACTGATTATGCTTCGAGATAGAGAAATAGAGACACTTATTTTTAATCCGAAATTGATTCTTCAGAATCCCAGGAAACCAAAAAGAGACGAAACTCAAAAGAAGTTGACCTAATAAGAATCCAAAAAGTACTAAAATGTGGGGTGTCTAGGAAAGAAGGACCATATATTGAGGATGCGTTTGCTAATGGAATTATAGATGATGATGATGATGATGAAGGAGATCCCGAAAAGACGGATGTTTTGTGTTTTCATATTCATAAACAACTCCGACGTCTTCGGGGGAGGCCTTCTTTCGTCACGATGTTGTAAGAGTTCATTCGAATAATTGATAGTGTTCTCCTAAATGGGATGAAGATGTTGTGGCTGGAAGTTTCTGAATGGCATTACGAATATGAAGACACATGTAAAGAATTGAAAAACATAGTTAATGGAAAAGGAGACATAAATCATGATCAGATATTTGGTTGTGGATAAAAGACTGATTGAGAAATTATTTCTGCCAAGACTCATACAAAAAATTATTAGACGAATCGCATTTTTTCATTTTTCCACTTCCTCGAGAAATTTCTGAAGGAATTCCTCGAGATGTTTCTCGAGAAATCCTTTCACAAGTGGAGAAATGTGTCCTTCAGAACGCGTATCGGCGAAGGAACTAAAGATCAGGTGTAGGATATAGCAAATTGGTAATAAAATAATGATAATCGTGATGAATAAACCGCGTTCGTCCTGTTTCGGTAATTTGTCCTTTTTCGGTAATTCGTCGTGTTTCGGATATGTGTGCTGTATCAAATAATCACAATGTTTCGAATGTTCGTCCTGTTTTGATGGTACTCTTTTGGAGAGCGTCGTTTCAAACAGCCCAGTTTGAGACCTGAAAAAGTTTCAATTAGTAGATTACGATCGTCTGAACACACAAAAAAGCGTCAAGATCAACCTGATCCAAAAAAAAAAACTTTTAAGTACTCATTGGAGCATTGAGATCAAACGAAGGCTCTAGACAAGGTTCCTAACAGTGAGAATGCACGAGTTCTTTGGTTAAACTTGAATTAGAGTCTGACTCAAGATAAAATCGACCCTCTTGTTTCAGATTCTAAGAATGAAATTACTACTGACCCTTGCGGGACCCCAGACGGAACAGGGCAAGAACAATAATTTCTATACCGGACTTCCTGTAGTAAATCTGCATCGAAATAATAACCTCGAAGAAAAGACCGGCATGACAGCCCATTAGAGGTAGTGGTAAAGGTTCAGAAAAACAGTGATTTTACAGATTCGGAAAGGAAGATCAAAAGACATAATGTGAACCGTGCCTTTTTGAAGTCAACGAAATACACATCTAGTGTTTTAACTCTGAGTTTAGGTTGCCAACATACTTCTCATGTATTTGAACGTCGACCAGCTTCTTCTTCAGCCCGGTAACCTTCGAGTAGATATCTTCCATCTCAATTTCGTCAGTGATTTTCTGAAAGAATAACAAGATGTTGCCGTTGGCTCATAAAGTTTTTGTTTGCCAAAAATATAAAGAATGAATACCTGGACATCTCTATTATCCTTTTCTTGCAGAACAAGAGCCCGACCACAATGTGGAATCGGCCAACTGAGGACTACTTTCAGAGGGCATGCGTCGTCAGAGATTTGAGTCCACTTTCCTGAAACAAAAACGGAATCTCAGAAACTAGGAAAAAGGACATTTTCCCAACCTCTTCCAAACCACTCACGTGTCAATTTTCCCGCAGCCTCATCGATATGTGGCTCATACTCGAACAGAGCGTAATCTCTCGGATAATCCACCATCCGTAAATTCTTGAACAGTTTCACAATCATCTGTCTTGCCGTCGTCTTGCTATCGATATCGATCACCTCCGTTGTATTTTGAGGCAAAATTGTCTCAGTGATCTTCACTGTAGGAGTGGGTTTGTCCTTGGATTTTCCCATGTCTTCAGTATTCTGAACTGGCGATGGAACAACTCTTTGAACAACTTCGATCGGTCGAATGAAAGCCATTTTCACACGAATGTGACCTCTGACGTTGATTACATCCTTGTGAAGAGTGATCTTCATTCCTCCGGCAATCGAGTTATACGCTTCTACCTTCTTCTCCATATCAAGGTCCATGTACTCGTCAGTCCATTCGAATGGTGTTTCTTTCTTTGCGTACAGCTCCTCAACCTTCAATGGTGTCTGTGTTGACTCTGGAGGACCAATTGGTTCTTTTCCAGCACTGTACACAGGGGAGAAGAATTGAGTGAGACTCGCTTTTTGTTCCTTGGCTTTTTTCGTTTTACTGGCAAGTCCTCCTGTCGTGTCATCCCAGGCCCGGCTGGAATAGAGACTGGCGAGGAAGGTGGCGCCAAAGTCCGGAACCTGAAAACAGAAGTTAGTTATAGTGACTTTTTGGGTTTTAGAGCTGGATCCAGAACTCCCGAACTCGTTTTAGCTTTTCTTCCATCCCATTCCATTTACTTAAAAACGTACGTCATCCTGTTTCTGAGCCTCTTCCATCAACCGCTCACTTTGCGGACCATTCGTGGACGATTTATGCTGCAACAGTCAATCTCCATTGAAATGTGTCCTAAATCTACCCACCATTTTTTTGTATGTAGTATCTAGTGGAGGAACCCAGTCGGGGAGCCTATACAATTGTGATAGTAGTTCAAACCAACTGGAAAATTTGAAGATATATGGATTGCAACGGTAAGATAGATGAGGTTTTCCAGTTGTGAGATGGAGAAGTTTGCCAAATTGAAAGACGAAGAGAAGGGGGAAACGGAGCAAATGGTCCATTGAATGGTACAGAAAATGTCCAAGAAGGGAGGGACGGAGGATTTCAGTGACTGGTTAGTTGCTGTTCACGAATGAACAGTGAACAGTGAGAAACGAATTCGAAGAAGATACAATTTTAAAGTTTTAGGCTTTTATGTCTGAAACTTGGGATTGGATGGATAATAGGGGAATGAGTGTTACACGAAACAAAATGAAAGCTTCATAAAATCTAAACTCTACTTCTGGAGGGCATTAGCAAATTTCAAAAGAATAGAAATACGTTTCAGAATCTAAACTTTCCAATGGTCAGAATCATATACTGATGTTCTGTTCTCGTTTGCACCATTCCATTGTTACACGAGTTTATGATGCATCATCGAGTTATTGAGAAAAGAGAAACCTAGAAGGATCGAACTCTCACTGTCCGTCTGAGCGGATAGAAGTGACAGTAGTGTCGTCTCGTGAGCTGCTATGTGCCCTCCTTTTCCGATCTTAATAGAGGTCACTCGAGAGAGCGGACCACCTTAATCAAACACAGAGATAGGAGAACAAATATAGGCCAATCTAGAAGATGCCAATGCCAGATGATTTGATATCAAGCTAAGACGTTTGAAAACGCTGAACTCTGTTACAGGTACCGAGATAAATTTGGCTTAAATGACGGTAAATGGGTACCGTTACATCACAAGATTTATGGTGCCCCACAAAGTGTGTAAAATATCCAAAATTATTTTTAAAATTCAAGTTCAAACTGTTCAACTACGAAAGTTCTTTCGTAGTTGAACAGTTTGCATTGAAATGATCCGAAATTAGAAGTCGCGTGACTATTCACGACATAACTGACCTGACTGTGATTTTCGGAATAAAGTTGCCAACTACAAAAGTGAAGATCTAAAGTTATTTAGTACACTCACCAATTCTCAGAGACATCGGGTGACTGGAACACACTTTTTCAACTGCTTTTGTGGTTGATACTGTAAATGAGGACCGTTCTATCAAAGGATTCAAAAACCTTTACAAAGTGTAAAAATGTTAAAAAGCGAACCAGTGCCATAAAAACTGAAGAGCTCATTGTCATCAGTTCATCAAAACAAAGGATAGAATAAAAAGGAAAGCCTTGTAAAATTGTTAAAGGTTTATAATGATAACTTATTCACAATTGTAATTGTGGCAGTGGAAGTATTGAGAACACATAACAATCGTTGAGCTTTAAAAAGTAGTAGACAAATAGGAGTAATTGGTGATTATACATTGATGAGGAAACGATTACGAATTTTAAGACAAGACAAAGGATAAATTCATAGATGAATTCAGTCAGAACATTTTTAGAATTGATTATGGATAGAATGATACATACATATAAATAACTGAGATTTTGAAACAAAAGACAAAGGATACATTCAAAGACCTGCAAATTCAAAGAGAAGTTTTAGATCGAACAATAATTGACAGAGGGAATACGAAAAACACTCATCCGAAAAAATACTAGATGATTCGCAATTTTTCATTTTTCCATTTCCTGGAGAACTTTCTTAAGCAATCCGTAGCATTTGTTTTGGAGAAATTGTCCCGCAAAACTTGCAGGTTGTTCTGGAGGGTAGACTTTATTGTAGATTGCTACGAAAGGTAGGCTTAAAAGGGTCAAAAAAGCGACGATCATAAAGAGAGCTACGACTACTTTTAAGCGGATCAGGAACTCTGCAGATTCGTCCTTATTTGATGGGGCTTCTTTTGAAAGCATCGTTTCAAACAACCCAGTTCGAGACCTGAAAAAGATATAAATTAGTAGATTACGATTATCTGAAAAAACAAAAAAGTGTTGATTAAAAACGGAAAATCATTAGGCGTCATGAACGCCTTTTTGAAGTCAAACTATGTACAGTTCTGAGACCTTTGAGTTTAGTTTGATAACATACTTCTCTTCTATTTTGACGTCGACCTGATTCTTCTTCAACCCGGTAACCTTTGAGTAGATATCCTGCATTTCAATTTCGTCAGTGTTTTCCTGAAAGAATAACAAGATATTGCTGTTGGCTCTTCCCCTGTGTCACAAAAGCAACCGAACGTTCAAACAGACATAAATAAACTATCATAAATGAATACCTGGACATCTCTATTATCCTTTTCTTGCAGAACAAGGGCACGACCAGAATGTGGAATGGGCCAACTGAGGACTACTTTCAGAGGGCATGCGTCGTCAGCGATTTGGGTCCACTTTCCTGAAAGAAATAAGGAATCTCAGAAACTACAAATTTGGTATTATGAAAGCACCAAAATTACCAAAAGAATTCCAATCACTTTCCAAGTCACTCACTTGTCAATTTTCCAGCAGTCTCATCGATTTGTGGCTCATACTCGTATAGAGCGTAATCTCTCGGAACATTTACCATCCGTAAATTCTTGAACACTCTCACAATCATCTGTCTTGCCGTCGTCTTGCTATCGATATCGATCACCTCCGTTGTATTTTGAGGCAAAATTGTCTCAGTGATCTTCACTGTAGGAGTGGGTTTGTCCTTGGATTTTCCCATGTCTTCAGTATTCTGAACTGGCGATGGAACAACTCTTTGAACAACTTCGATCGGTCGAATGAAAGCCATGTTCACGCGAATGTGGCCTTCAGCGTTTATTCCATCCTTGTGAGGAGTGATCTTCATTCCACTGGGAATGGAGTTATACGATGCTACCTTCTTCTCCAGATCAAGATCCATGTACTCTCCAGTCCATTCGAATGGTATTTCTTTCTTTGCGTACAGCTCCTCAACTTTCAATGGTAGTTGTTTTGACTCTGAAGGACGAATTGGTTCTGTTCCCAGACTGTACACAGGGGAGAAGAATTGAGTGAGACAGTCCTTTGCTTTTTGTTCCTTGATCTTTTTAGTTTTACTGGCACGTCCTCCTGTCGTGTCATCCCAGGCACGGTTGGAATATAGGCTGGCGAGGAAGGTGGCGCCAAAGTCCGGAACCTGAAAACGGAAGTTATTTATAGAGGGTTTTTGGGTGTTAGCGCTGGATCCAGAACTCTCGAACTCCGTTCTTCAAAAAAGTTATTGTGCTAGAGTTTTTCTTCCATCCCATCCCATTTACTCAAAAACGTACGTCATCCTGTTTCTGAGCCTCTTCCATCAACCGCTCACTTTGTGGACCATTCGTGGACGATTTATGCTGCAACATTCAATTATTCATCCATTGAAAATGTCCTGAATCAACCCACCATTTTCTTGTATCGGGTAGCTAGTGATGAAATCCAGTCCGGAAGCATATCCAATTGTGATAGTAATCCGAACCAACTGGAAAATGTGAAGATGAGATAAGATGAAGTTGAACTGTGGTGAGATGAAATAGTGTATCAAGTGGAGAGAGAGAGAGAGAGAAAGAGAAGGAAGAAACTGAGCAGATGGTCGATTGAGTGGTATCGAAAATGTATGAACGGTAAGATACGAGTTTGAAAAAAACAGATGATTTTAAGGTTTTCGGATTTTGGCTGATGCTCTGGAGCAGAGATCTTCGGAATGAAAAATTCTGAATCTGTTTTTGCATGAAACAAGAGGAAAACTTCAGAAGCTGAAACTCGACTTCTGGAGGTCAATAGCAGATTTCTAAAGAATAGAAATACGTTTCAGAATCTAAACTTTCCAATGGTTAGATTCATATACTGATGTTCCGTTCTCGTTTGCACCATTCCATTGTTACATGTGGTTTTGGTGCACCATTGATTTATTGATGAAAGAGAAGTCCAGAAGAACCGACCTCACACTGTCGGCCTGTGCGGATAGAAGGGAATGTAATGCCGTCTCGTGAACTGATGTGCCCTCCTTTCCCGATTCGATGTAGAGGTCACTCCGAGAGCGGACCACCTAAATCAATACAGAGATAGAGAGAGAGAGAGAGAAATAAAGTGCCCAAAACCAGTAGATGCAAATGCAATATGGCATAGGGAGAACAGAGAAAAATTTAGACAGAGAAAAATTTTAAGTGCAGATTCGGGGGGAAATTTTGAAAAAAACGGAAATTCGAAAAGGTTATGATGGCGAATGAGTTAGGACATATAAATGATAATATATTTAGTTGTTGCGAGTGGAGAGAGCAAACATTTTTCGAGAAATCTCCAAATGTTCTATATTCACTCAAAAATTTCGATTTATTTTTACAATCAAAGGCAGGTCAATTTATCTTTACAACTCGCGAAAGCGATTGCATGTCCCCAGATCCTTGTTCTTGAGAAAATCTTCAAAAAACTCCTGAAGATATTCCATTGCAAATCGTTTTGGGAATTGTCTTTCGAATACGTTCCGTTCAGAGTAGTAATCCGACGATGACCGGTGAACCATGAACATAACAAAGAAGACCACGAAGCAGAATACAAAAAAGGTCACCGAGCAACCGATGATCACGGTTTTGCAATCGGACATCGAGTCTTCGGACTGATTTGAGATCCTGTTTCGTTTTGAGTACGTTGTAACCCACAAACCAGTTTGAGGGCTGAAAATGTGACAATTAGTACATATTTTTAATCGAAGATGACTATAGAACATGAAACTAAAGTTCTTCATAAGATCCTTAACGAGATCAACCTAGAGAGAAGTGAAACAAAATCTAAAGGTTAGTAGTATTGATCGGTAACATACTTCTTTCGAAATCGGGATGTGACCTGCTCCTTCTTCAGCTTCGTAATCTTGAAGACGATTTCCCGATACGGAGTTTCGGGCGTGCCACACTGAAAGAAAAAATATTGGTGTTTAAAGTTTCTTATTTATGTTGGCTCACTCAAGTCATGTTAGTTAGCCACGCATAAAGTCAAACCCAAAAGGAAGGAAAAAATGCATACCAGAATATTTCCACTATCGTTTTCCATCAGTACAAGAGCAAGGCCACAATGTGGAATCGGCCAGTTGAGGACTACTTTCAGAGGGCATGCGTCGTCCGAGATTTGCGTCAGCTTCTCTGTAATAAAAAGAGACCTCAGAATCTGTGACTTCGACAGTCCGCCATCACCAAAACACCATAGGTTTTCCAATTTCTTCAAAATAACTCACTTGTCAATATGCCTGCAGTCTCATCGATTTTTGGCTCATACTCGTAGAGAGCATACCTTTTCGGATCATCAATCATTCGTAACTTTTTGAACACTTTCACAATCATCTGTCTTGCCGTCGTCTCGTTATCAATATAGACAACTTCCGCCGTGTTTGGAGGAAGATCGAGCAAGGTGATTGTTAATAGGGGAGTGAGTTCGGCTGTGGACTTTGAAGTTTTTCTAATATCATGAACCGGTGGGATGGCTCCTTCAACAACATGGATCGAGCGATTGAGATTAATATTCACATTGATGTGGCCTCCGAAATTGATTCCATCCTCGTGAAGAGAGATTTCCATTCCTCTCGCCATTGAGTTATACGCTTCTATCTTCTTTTCCAGATCAAGTTCCTTGTACCCATCTGTCCATTCGAATGCTGCACCTCTCATTACATACATCTCCACAATTTCCAATGGTGCATGGCTAGACTCTGGACGACCAAGTGGTTCTTTTTCAATACTGTAGACAGGAAAGAAGGATTCAGGAAGAATGCAGGATATCATTGACTTCTCTACAAATTTTCCAGCGGACCACGCATCATTAGAATAAAAGTGTTCGCGGAACATGGCGCCATAGTCGCAGATCTGAAAAAAACAGAAGTAGTTGATGTGAGAGGCACACACACGGAGCACATCCACGTTGATAATGTTCATCTCGGTTTCTGAATTTCTGCAAACCGAGACAAAATTGGTCAAAAGAACGGTGAGGGATGTATTCTTATTACGGTGATTTACGTAGTCTGCATTTTTCAGATGTTCCCAACTTACTAAACTCTCTTATTCCCATAACTACTTGTGTGCTAGAATTCCCAATTCAATTTACTCGAAAACGAACACGAACCTGTTCCTTATCTTTTTCCTGCGAACTAGTCGTGGACGATGTTTCCTGCATCATTTGATTATCCTATGATTGTCAGTTTTAGCACTCTCAGTTCTTTCTTTCGGATTTAGACGAATGGACAGATGAAGTTGTTCTGTGGTGAGATAAAACATTGTGTCAAGTAGAGAGACGAAGAGAAAGAGGAACAGAGCAGATGGTCGATTAGGTGGAACAGAAAATGTCAAACGAGAAAATGGAGGTTATAAAAAATAGGTTTTCATGAGGGGGTTCGTAAGAATAGGAACAACCATGAATTCAAGGTTTTTAGGCTCCCATCTGAAGTTCTGGAAAGAAGGAAAAAAGACGTTTTCCCTTTGAACTGAAAAAAGATACAAAAGTTGTCAACTAATAAAATGTAGACCACAATCTATTGCTTGTAAAAACAGACAAGTGAAAATATTGATGATGATATACATTAGGTGTTTTGTCAGTAATCCATGATCAGGATTTGATGCGCTGTTCAGTTCACCCGAAAGAGCGGACCAAGTGAATCAAACAAAGTGAGATAGTATGATGGCAAATGTAGTGCTGAGGGACGATGTAGTCTCGCAATGAATGAGGACTCGCACAGCTCAGGGGTCGAGGTCACCCCACATTCGACTGCAGATATAATGCCCTGAACACAGATAATAAGAACTTTTAGAAGAAGCCAGAAAAATCCAACACCATGTCATCGAACCATTTGAGACGAAGAGAGAAGCAGAAACACGATCATAAAAGAACCAATAGTGTTTTTGGTTCACCGTACCGAAACTCATTATCGAGAGTAGTTGGATTCATGGTGAACAGCACTTCTTCGAAAAAATTTCGAAGTCATGTCCATCAACCATCGAATCGGAGAGCCCAGGAATGTTGGAAAAGGAAGAGATGGAAGTTTTATTGAGCATTCTACCAGTATTCAATTTTGACCCCGAAGAAGTTCTCAAAAACTCTTCAAAAAAAATTTGGAAAACAAATGCGGACATCCTGGCCAACCCACTGATGGACAAAACCTACAGCGGATTATATTAGGTTGTCCGGAAAGTAATCAGTATTTTTTGACCCTAATTCAAAAGTAGTTCATTCAACCGGGAGAGCTCCTCCATAATTCTCATATTTATTGATTTTTAGTAAGATTTTGTAAGAAACCAAAAAGTTCAAACATCAAATCACCAGACTATCCGAGACAAAGATGAACGCCGAAACACTCCAATGGAACCGAAATTCAAAGACTGGAGTAGTTCATAGTACACATCGCGTTCCTTCCAAATAATCTCCAGAGAAGTTTTCCGATCATCGAATCGGACGCCTTACAATGAAGTACAGATTCATTCGAACAGTGTTCTCTTTAATAGGATGATGACGCCGTGAGCGGAGGTTTCTGAAGCACACAGTGATTCAGAATGAGGAGAAGATGGTTTCAAATTTACAGTGATTGCTGAAAAGGGCGACAAATGAAAACTGGGCTACTGTGAAAAGTGGGAAATAAAACTAGATGTCAATAATATTCATATTCTGATCGGATAAATTACAAGAGATCACAGAAAAATCGAATGAAAATATTAAATGAAATCTTCGAGATCCTTTTCCAGCTGTCGATCGATCTCCTCGTCGGTATCGAGATCTTCCTCATTCTTCTCATTCACTGTCTCATCATGATGTTTTTCTTCTCTCGGAGACGATGGACGCAAAGGTGTCACTGATCGATCGGCATCCTCTCCGATCTCTCCTTCTTCAGCGACTTCTTCTGACTCCTCTGGCTTCTCCACGGCGTCCATTTCTATCGGTTCGACTTCTGGCTGTTCTATTCGAATCTCCATTTCTGACGGATTCTCCGTTGATTTCTGCTCTTCCTCTTTCTGCACTATCGATTCTTCCACTACATCCTCCATCATTTCCGCTTCTTCCTCATCCTCAGAACTCGACGACTCCTCCAATGTCTCCCCAGCCAATACAGCCAGTAGTCGTTTCTTGGACATCCCGTCGATCTCGGCCAGCAATAATTGCTTGATGTCTTCTTTTGATTTTCCCTGAAATTCAGAACGTTTTGATTTCTGAACTCTCAATTCTGAGGCATACCCGGAGTATTCGAGGCATCAACACCTCCACAGCTTCCCACTCGACAGAACTCATCGTGTGCTCGGCGAGCTGATCCGTATGATCCACAAAGTGGGTCAGCGAGGCGAGACGAGGGTCGACGGTTGCTTTCGGAGAGGCTGGCATGGTTTTCTGGAAAAAAAGAAATTGAAAGGCGTTTGCATTATAGAAGACGGAAACAGAGTTCGAAAGTGGCGTGGCAATGTGAATACCTAAACTGACTATTTTCAGCTCATACTTTATGGGTTAAAATTAGTAAATTTCGGCTGAAAATTCAAAACCCTCGACTCGAAATTCTATGTTTCTTGCTCGGAATTTATTGTTTTTGAGATGAAATTCACAAATTTTGCCTCAAAACTCATCATTTCAGCTCCAAACTCATTCATTCTCGACTCGGTAATCACCATTTCTGGCTCGAAAGCTCTTTTTTCTACGAGAAGTTATCAATTTCGAAATGGTTTTTTTTTCAAAAAATCAAACTTTTGAATATTTGAGTCAGAATTGACAGAACTGGGTTCCCACCCAATCAATCTTGGCTCAAAATTTATCAGTTTTGACTAAGAATTCTCCATTTCTGATTCAAAATCCATGTTTTCTGGTAGTTCCATTTTTTTCGAAGTTCAAAGTTTTCCTTCATCTGATAAAAGCAAAAATATATGCACTTTCTGTTCCTTACAGCTTTCACCATCACCTAAATGTTAAGCGGAAATTCGTTTATAAAATTAATCGGGTCGAAAAGCGAAGGAAAATCATTGGGAGAATGAGATAGAAAACGGGTGGGGGAAAGTTTTGAGAGATGAAAACCCATAGAATTATGACAGAAAATAAAGAATTGAGTCTAATTGAAATTTGAAACATGATATAGAAATACTTCTAGAATAAAAAGATTGAAAATGGTAGTAAGATGCAATCAAGAAAAATGATAAATACTGGAAGTGATATGTTACATGATATTTATGTTAAGTGTTTCGAAGGAAATTGTCCACTTGGAAGTCGTCGTATTGGCTCTCGTCCCACATGCTCGCCAAGTTGATCTCTTCGGAAGACGCCGCTCCAGCTGATGACGAGGCTCTGGAATGAGAAGAAGATTAGATGATTCTCTACTGGCCTACTCACTTTTTGCCCTTTTTCGTTGGAGGCTCTCCAGATGCTTCTGCTCTCTTCTTTGCCGACGGTTCATCTCCATCCAACGTGAACATATTCATCAGCTCTCCAGTGGCCATCGTCATCATTGAAGTGTTATCAGCACCAATGAGAGCTTGTGCTGTATTCAATTTGAACTTCGCCAGACTCATAACCTTCTCTTCGACGGTTCCCTGAGTGATCAATCGATAGACGTTTACATTTCGAGTCTGTCCGAGACGATGTGCACGATCGATGGCTTGCAAATCCTTCATTGGGTTCCAGTCGTGATCCATGAAGATTACTGTATCAGCTCCGGTGAGATTCAAACCAACTCCACCGACATGAGTGGTCAGAATCAAGACATCGATGGTCTTGTCCTCATTGAATCGATTCACCATTTTCATCCGGTCTCCAGTTGGAACGTTTCCATCGAGTACCAAATGCGAAACAACACTTCCGAACTCTCCACTGCTCAATGCGTCGGAAACCAGCTTTGCAGAAGTCTTCCATTGACAAAAGATCAGGGCTCTGTGCCCCTGTCCCACCTCACTCAATTCTCCCAACTCATCGCTTTCTGACACAGCTTCCTCGTCTGGATTCTTGCAGATTTCGCATTCGATGAGAAGCTGTTTGAGTGCTTCCATTTTCCCTGATCTCGCATTCAACGCCTTGGTGAGAATCTCTTGTGGCGCTCCGATGTTCATCAGAGTATCGTAGACGAGTTTGGTGTGATCCGTAAGCTTTCGAAGGGATATCAAGGTGACCAGACTCGAGAGACCCATCTTATTCTGCAGCTCTTCTGCTGAAGACGTGCACTGATCCACGATGAATCTGTACACATCCTTCTGGTCTTCAGTGAGTTCACATTCGTAATCTTGCACACTTTTCTCCGGCAACTCTTTCAGAACTTCTGTCTTCAAACGACGCATTACGAATGGGAGAACGAGTTTGTGAAGTTGAGAGATGGCGGCTGATCCCGCTTTCAGCTCCACTTCGTTCGCTTTTGGTAGCCTGCACCTCATGATCTTCTTGAGGAACTGACTTCTGAATTGTTTCTCGGTTCCGAGGTATCCGGGCATCAACCAAGTGAATAGTGACCATAGATCGGCAGGGCTGAAATAAGGAGCGTTGATTGGAATATAAAAATTAGACCTCACGAATTTTGTACTGGAGTACCAGATAAGATCAGACGACTTTTACAGACCAGTTGACTGGCAAACTTCCAAGCACGTCTTTTCGAATTCCTCATAACATGCCCTTCGTCAAGTACGATGTAGTTCCAGACTCGTTCTCTGAATAATCGAGGTTTACAATAGCGATCAAGGATTATAGAACTTACGACATATATGCAGACTTCAAATCCTCATAAGGAATGACGCATATCTCTGCGCTTTGACATCTGCTGATATTCTTGACGGCTGGAACTCTATTCGGGAAAAATCGATTCCACTCTAGACACCAATGGTCTACAAGTGTTCGAGGGCACACAACCAATGAGCATTTCTGTTTCTCATCCAATTCATCTTTATCCGCAGAGAGTGCAATCGAGCACATCGTTTGAAGAGTCTTTCCGAGACCCATGTCATCTGCAAGGATTCCGTGAAGTCCATAGGTTCTCAAGAATCGAATCCATGTGATTCCTTCCAATTGATATTCTCTCAGCATGCTTGTATCGAATCCGCCAGTGATATCTTCTCGAACGACACGTGGCAAACTACTCGGGGCACCGAGAACATTGATGAAGTTGGAGTATTCCTGCCGTTTCGCTGACAACTCCTCACTCAATCCTTCGATGACATAGTTTGGATTTTCAAGGGTTACAACTGGGACGAGTCTTCGGAATGCTTCTCCGGCAGCATCACGAACAGCTTCACATTGATCTGTGAGAAGTTGGAATACGGGAGGAGCCAAGAGGGTTGCCCATCCATTCAGAAAACATGTATCCATACTGCAGAGTCGGAGGAATACTTCAACAGCGGCCAGTCGGGAATACACATTGTTGAGGTCTTGGGAGAGATGCACAAGTCGAGAGTAGCACTTTGACAGAGTGTCTCCACAGGATGACTTGCAGAAAGTCTCGATGGATTTAGCGAATGCGTATCGAATCGCTGGATCTTCGTGTGGAACAAGATTGAAAATTTTATCAGTGGACAGATCGGAGAGCCGGGAGCCTACACGATTCCATAGACTGTTATGGAGTTCCAAGCGGGTCAGGAACACCTGAAAACGCTCCGTGGTTAAGGTTGTTGTGATGCAATCAGACTCACATTTAGTTCCACGTCTTCGCCGAGATCAAAGTGGGCGTAGAATTCCGCAAGTTGTGAAGCATTGAACTGGCAGAGAATAGTGAGCACAAGCTCCGCATTCCTGCTCTCTGCTGATATGTTCTTATCGTTGTCTTCGAATCCGTCCTCCGTTTCTTTTCCCCATATCTTTCGCATGCTTATTATCTTTGGCTCGGTTCCAGGACTGGCGGTTCCAACTTTCGGCACACGAACTGGACAACCGGAGAAGGAATCAAAAGCCTTTGCAAGTACTTTCACATAGGGCCGCGGATTTCGTGGCCAACTGAACATCACTAGAAGAGGGACGGCGCCACGGAACACTTCTGAAGCCATCGCGTCGTTCTCTTCCGTCTGCATGGTTTCAACTATGGGCCGGATCTGAGGAGTCAGCTTGTCAGGAGCACTTCCGAGATAGAAGAGGGCGGAGGAGAGGAGCGCATTGATCCTTCTAGAACATTCAACATAGTTACAATCTGAAGATGGCATTACTCACATTCCATTAGACTTTATATTCATTTTGGCATTTTCGATAGATCTGCACAAAGTGTTGTATCTCGTATCAATCGCCTCCAATTGCTTGTCAGTCTTCAAGTTCGGACGAACGAATGAGTAGGCTGCTTTACTGACGTCTTCTGGAGATCCACCACTACTCTCTGCAGTCTTCCTGTCGAATCCTCTCACTACACAGTACTCGATGAACTCGTTGCAGTCCTTCGTCAGCCCGATAACTATCGTCGTCATCTCGTCGTACTGTTTTCCAGGTCCTCTTACGATCGTGTCAGCCAATTCAATTATCGTCATCGGTGGAGGCTTTTCAGTGGTTTTGGCGTTCAATGCACCCCGATACAGTGCTGCGAACTCGTTGACAACGATGGAGACTCCGAGATTGTGCATGATGCTTTTGGACTGGAAGAATGGGATGAAGAGAAGCTGGACTGCTTGATCTCTGAAAATGAATGATGAATCCACGAAATCCAGTTTTTTCCGTAACTTACACTTTCTGTCCTTGAATCTCTGCCTCAGATTCGTAGAGGGCTTCTAAAATGATGGCCAGGAACTTAGCACAGAGAATCTTTCGTGTCAGGTACACTTTGTCTTTCTCTTTTTCACCCAGAAACCTCATCTCTTCTGAGCACATTAATTCTGTTGGATTCTTTGTGTTGCTCGAGATTCCGTCGACATCGCAAGCGAATACGTCGATTTGAGGGTTCCGATGATCCATGAGAAGGCACCCAAGCCAGTTTCCGATTTTCTGGCTAACATCGCCCTTCTCGATGAGAACTTGCCTGAAAATCATGCATCCTTACAAGAGCCTAGAACCACTTAAACTCACTTATAAGCGCGAAACACCTTTCCAAATGTTAGGAATGTTTTCTCAAGGAAAACGAGGGATTCTGAAGGTGGTGCGAAGAGAAGAACTCGATATAACTGCTTGATGATAACGAATACATCTTCAGCGGTGAGTTTCCCATTTTGTGGTCGATCGATATCCGCGTCGAGTAGCTGAACGATCTTCTCACATCTCACTGGAAATGCTGCGTCAATGATCGAACAGATGGTCAGTAGACTCTCTCGACTGATGCTCAATTCTTGATTCCATCGCAACCACAGCTCAACAATCTCCAATAAATCGATACAAAGGGCGTCGAGACCTGCTCGCAATTGTTCTTTGGAGGCTTCTAACTCCAGAAGTTTCCATACTCGATTCATCACTTTCTCCACTAGTTGATTCATTTCTTCTTGTGGAATTTCCTTATTCGACAGAATTGATGCAAGAGTTTTCACTGCACACCCGGTAACGTCATCTACTGGATCATCTAGCGATTGTATAACTAGGTCGAAACATTTATCGAACGTCTTTTGATGTCCATCATGGTTATTTCTAGCTATGGCAAAGTAGTATTTGAGAACCAGAAGGCCAGACTGGCGAACGTTCCAGTTGTTGTCTCCGGGCGTGCTGACCATTTGCACGACAATCTCTAGCACCACTTCTCGTCGTTTTTCGTCTGTGATTCGAAGCATGTGGACGAGAGCTTGAGCGCATTGCTCTCGGACTGGAGCCGTTGCATTTCTTCCGGAGGCGAAGTCGTTGAACTTGTCGAGAATGAGCACATGAAGTAGAAGATAGAATATGGAGTCGATCAGTTCATAGGATAGTCTGTCATATGAGGTCATCGCAATCTGACAAATTGCAATGGCTCCTCCGTGCCGAGCATACCACTGCTGCTCCGCAACCATGTTCGCGAACTCTCTGATCACTCTCCAGAATCTTCTCTGTCTTTCCTCGTCATTGTCTACTTCTTCTTCTTCTTCTTTAACGCCTACATCTTCTTGTTTTGTGACTTGTCCTAACTCTTGACTAGTCGATGGCTGATCTGGCTCTGAATATTCTTCTTGAAGGAACTCGTCGTCACTGAGAAATTTCTGAGAAGACATTCCGGTGACTCTGTTGTACTCCAGATGCTGATCCATGATTTCTCTCTGCTTCTGTTGACTTCCTCGTTCTTCTTTCGCCGACTTCTTCAAAGACTTTTCATCGTCCATCAGGAGCGCTTTGAAGTTTTGTTGAACACTCAGCACAACGATACTTTTGATTTTTTCCGAAACTTCGAATCCGTCGTTGTTATTTCTTCTTTCGAAGTCGGGAACGTTTTGGAGAATCGCATGGAGGGCTTTTCCAGCGGAAACTCGAGTGTCCCAAGTCTGTGATGTGACATGTTTCTTGAGACTCTGAAAACACTTTTCAGTTACTCTTTGACATAAATAAAGTTTCGCTGGCTCACTTTTTTCACATCATCATTGAAAAGTGATAATTTTCCAAATGCCGCGGCTGCCTCGTTTCGAACGTTCGGATTTTTCGCCTCGAGCAATGGATCCAGCTGCAGGAGACGCGTCGAAGCGTCGGCGCTCATCTGACACTGGAATGATAGGAGATAACATTCACACTTTGTGAGAATAGCAAGTAATAATGAAACAAAAGGTATGCAATCTGAGAAAGTGAGTATCATGTTTGATGTAGAAAAAGATTTTGATGGATTTGGATTTAAAAACACTAAAAAAATGAGTCAGCAACTCTGCTCCACTGGACACTGTGAAAGTGGAGGGAAGCTAGAAATTTTAAAAACTTTTTCAATAGAAAGTTGGCTTTTGAAAACGATATAAAAGTATTTATTGCGAATTTATGTTATCTGTCTTTCGATAGATGAAGACGTCGACGAAACTGGTAAGTTATTACATCATCGTCTTTCTTTTCGCCGCCTTTTACCTATCACCTTACAGAAATATAGAATGAAGACAACTTTCGTTGAGAAGAGAACAAGAGAATCTGCTATCCATTTTTATTAAAAGTGAGACGGTACATTATATACGGGGTAATACAGTTGCCATATCAGTTGCCATGCGAAAAAATTTGATGATTTTTTGTTTGGGGGTGATCAGTGGGCAGTAACTTTTGGAAAGGGAAAAATCATTGTTTGACAGGAGAATAAAAGCAGAAAAGAATGTATGGATAACAGAATAGAGAAGTGGGGGCTTTGGAGCCGAGGGTGTTATTAATAACTTATTGGATCTGGATTCCGGAGAGCTCGATGTCACCGGAGATCTGGAGTCCGGCGATGTCGTGTGGGTCGGCGCGGTGAGCGAACGAGATGTAGCGCTCACCGTTGACGTAGACCTGGAAGGCGTACTCCTCGTTCGTGATGACCAAGTCGAATCCGACTCCCTTCTCGAATGGGATCTTGCCCTCGCGCTCCTCATTTCCCCACTCGTTGGCGGCGAGCGAGTTGCGGATGACGTGCTGAAAGAAATAAGGTTTTTTTTATTCGCAATCGCTCTTGATCGACAGGCATACACACGACGTTTTGTGTTATAAAAAATGTTTGTGAAAGAGCCATATTTGCCCTTTCGTTCCCAATGTAGCAAACAGAAAAGTCTTCCTTACCTTCTCATCGAAGCGTGGGTTGAAGTGGAACGAGATGTCTCCGTTCTTGCGGAGAAGGTTAACGTGGAAGCGCTTGGCCTTCTTCTCGACGGTTCCGAAGACGAGGAGGCTCTTTCCGACTGGAAGTCCGTTGGCGAGTCCGCTCTCGTATGGGACTGGGTAGTACTTTCCTCCCCAGTGAACGTGGTTCAAGTAGAGGTCTCCGTCGATGGAGAGGTGAGAGATCGAGGAGAGTGGGAGACGGTGCTCGTAGTCCTTGAACTCCTTGTGGTCGACGATGATCTGAAATCGGAACAGTTGAACGTTTGAAACTATGTATAGGATGCTTTACCTGGAAGCGATCATCGTGAGCACGGATGCGGATGTCGAAGGAATCTCCCTTCTTGATTGGGTTCGACTTGCGCTCTTCCTTTCCCCACTCTCCGTTGGAGAACGAGTTGAGAACGATCTTTCCCTCGTCGAAGCGGACGGAGACGTGGAGTGGCACGTCGTTTCCGGAGAAGTCGGCGGTCTTCGAGTGAAGGTTGATGGTGAAGCGCTGCGACTCGTCGATGGTCGATCCCTTGACGATCAAGGTCTGTCCCGGCTCGAACTTCTCCTGGAGCACCGAGCGGTAAGGGACTGGCTGAAAATATGTTAACATTGGAGAAGGGCGAATGAAAGGGCGAAGCGACCATGTCTACTTCTTGCATGTGCCATTTTAGAATGTTTAGCAGAGTGATCATTTAGAAGTATACTAGGATGTGTGTGTGGGAGTCTATGTGGGTCGCTTTGCGTGTCACACACCAACTGGGGTGAACAGAATAAGCGAGCAAGCAAAAGCGGCGCAAGAAAAACGGAAGACGTTATCCAATCTGCTCCAACAATCTTCGCGCCGAAAAAGCTCTGATGACAGCGTCTTCTGTTTGCTAGTGTGTTTGTTGTTTTTTTTTCGAATCGATTCTGATGTAATATGTCTAGAGCGAGCAAACATGTGGAGATGCTGTTCCAATTCTGATAATGGAATCGAAATGGCCAGCAAAACTTGTGGGCGAGAATGTTGATAACGAAAGGAATGTGAAACTTTAGGCAGACACCTAGAATGTTCGATAGGAATGATTCGATATTTTTGGATTTCAGACTGTAAAAATCTGAAATCTCCCTTCATGAAAAGACCTCTTGACTGCGTACCTTCTCATTATCGTACCAGCGAAGAAATTGCGGCATGGTGGACATGTTAGACTAAGAATGTGCTGATTTGAAATCAGAAAGAAGAATGTAAGCTATCGTCCTGGACGAGTGTCAAAACGAGACTGACTGCTGGTAAACAGTTCCAACCGCGCCAGCACCGAGAGTTAGAGAGAACCAGACACAAGTACAGTCATAACATTCGCAAGTCCCGCCCACTTATGAGGGAAATAGCGAAACAGTCGCAGAGGTTTCAGGAAGCGCGCCGGGCGGTATTGAAATGTTTCTTTTTGTGCAACACTCTGCGTTTCCGACGGTCTCTGTGCTATCTAAACAACGTCTTCCAGTGATTCATCGACACGAGGCGGGACCGGAGAAGATGGAACATTTTGGGGGAGTCGGAAAGGAAGCTGTGTTGCACTGTGTGGTGAACAATTGGTTTGGAAACTGTGATTTGTAAAACACAAACAAGTTGAAATGCATGGAAACATTCCGTTTCCCTATTGCTCAATATTTGGCGTCTTCGCATTACTGTTTACCGCCTTCGAGTCTGGCGTCACGTGCAAACTTCAAAGGCACACGAACCTCGGGAATGACCCGAAATACACTTCAAAGAGACGCCTTGCTCTTGCATCGCTTTTTGCCACGTGTGAAAAATAGGGATAGGGAGATCGCCAGCACATATTCCCACAATATCCATATTTGTTCTTTCGTCAATGGCGTTGTTCTTGTTGTTGTTGTCCTTGTTTTCCGCCGGCAATCAAAAGTGGGGGAAGACTGAAGAGGTGGGAGGGACAAAATTTCTAAGAATTCAAAGAAGGAGAAAGAAGGTGAATTGAAGCAGAAGAAGGTTTAGGCGACGGACAGGAGAATAATTGGGGTCCTTGTACAACAACGAAAACATCTCGAAATTCCAGAATTTTAGATTCGGAAGGTGCGACACTCGATGTACGCTGTTACAAACTTCCAGAGACTTCGTAGAGTTTCAACGATCAAACTTATAAAAAGCGAGAAGCAGAGTTGGAAGCGACACGCATAATCTCTGATCTCTCAATTCTGGAAGCTCTAAGCAAACAAACAATACTGTTTTTTGTCTCGCATTCTACTGTGATCTTTCTTCAGCTGATTACTCAACAAATTTAGCCGTCCAAACATCAGATGACATTTAGAAGGCATTTAGTTACTGAAATTCTTCAGAACCTCTTGCCCTTTCTCTATCCTTTTTACGGTCGGTACAACTTTCTGATTCATCCTTCTACTGTCTCTTGCATCATCTTCTAACGCCTTCTTTCAATTTAGAGGGTGGGGAGAGGGGTAAACAAAAATATTGATACGGTTTCTGTGGTCTGACTCATCACATCTCTTTCCTTCGCGCCACAGTGTTTTCTTCAAACTCACGTAGGACTTTGGCTCTTCGGCAGACATTGTCGGGGTCTTTCGGAAGCGGGTTGGCGGTTCCTAGAAATCAACAAATTAGGAACAGATTCTCGCGGCTGATGATTGATATTCAGAAGAAGTGAGAGGAAATTTCAACGACACGGCGATAACGAATGAAGACGACAATGGCAATAAAAGCGGGGGCCCGGAGGGCGCGATGGCCAGAGAGGAAAGGAGACGGAGAGAAAGTGTTTCGTAAATAAAAGGTTAGAGACAACAGACGTGTCAACAAGAGACTAAAGAGCACTGGAGATGGAGGAGAAGCAGAGGTTGGAGAGGGGGAGAGTGAGAGGGGTCCTGAAGGAACCATGGTGATAAAAATGTGGTGGGAGAGAGAGGAAGAAGGGGGTGGAGACTCCTGACGATTTGTTTATGAGGTGACACATCATCAGAAAATAAAAGAATCGAATGCATTTGCATACTCCATCTTGATGGATTTTATGAGGTACTGTAGGCATAAATGTGTCAATATTGGAAAAAGGGATGGTTCTGGAAACGCTTTGAGTGATTCATGAAACAGAGTGGGGAAAATCTAGAATTCTAGAGCTGATTTAAAGGGTCCCGTTAGAAAGATGACGTTTTGAAATTTATTGTTGCACAATGAACTTGCGGCACTCATTCGAAACTTTGAAACTTTTGCCGACTTTTTAAGTGAAACTCAATACGAAACTACTCTTGTCTTGCAAAACTAATCGAAACGGGATGTCATAGAGAGCGAAACAAAAGAAGCCAATGAGGCGCTTGCTTCTCAGCAGAAAAACGAGGAAGGACGAGTGTCAGTGTTCGTAACCCTCTGCTGTCCCCTCGCACTCAAGTGCACATGTTTGCTACTTTTTCAAAAACACAATGAAAAAGACATGTGGAATCCATCTGTGTTGCTGTGCTTCGAAATGTTGCCAGATAGGCGCGCGCACCACCACACCCAAATTTCGATTCATTTCACTCCATGTTGTGAGACAGAGTATTTCGAAACAAGTTGGACAAAGCGTTTCAAACATCAAAAATGGATGTGTGTCGCGCGAGTGCGCGAGAGTAAGTTTTGAGTGTAATGTGGCGAGGAAATCCGCTCTCATAGTCAGTCACAATTACTTTCGGAATCGAAAAAGTTCGATGGGTATTTGGAAACTACGCGTTCCCGCAAGGTGAAGACTCGAAAAGGGACTAAAAAGTGAAAGAACTGAAGTGTTCTCAGTACCATCTCTTTTTATTGTCGAAGAAAGGGGGCGGAGTCGAACTGTATCTTTCTTCATCGTATTTTTTTTTTCTCCTCCTCTCTCAAAATGTCTTTGCCGCATTTTATTTGCTGACGAATTTGATGACTTATAGTACTAGTACCGGGTAATATTTGATAGAGAAAAAAATGGGGAGCATTGTTTAACGAATTTTTGTACGATTATTTTTTGGTCGCTTCGCATCGGCTCGACGGCACTTAATTCGTGGGAGGGGAAGAAATCTAACCTCAAAATAAGACAAAAACAAAAACAAGTGGAGTAAAGAGGAGTGAAGTTTTCTATACACTACGAAAGACTAAAAATGAAATGAGTGAGGAAAATGCCAAGATGGTGGGAGTTTCGAGTGTGATAAGAGGGACTGATAACAACTTCTTGGTATTTACTCGATGAAAGAAAAGATTGGCACGGACTGTTCTGAAATTATGAGGGTTTCGAATTTTTCCCTGGAATATTTATACACCCAAAAATGTAAACAACATCGTTTCCCAATACAAAAGATCACTGTGATCTGTTCCACTGGAAAACATGTTGTTCTGTGTTCTTTGAACTCGTGGGAACACACAGTTTGACATCATGTTGATTGCAAGTGAAGCAACAAAAAAAGCGAAACAATAGTTCGGGGTTGACCGCGACATGAGAAGTGAGTGGTGCCATACTTTTACTCACAACGCGCACAAACAGCAAGAAGGTGGATAGAGAAAGGCGATACGAGAAGTGTGAGAGAAAAAGGTCGTAGAAACGTGGGGGACACTTTGTTTACGCTATCCCCTCTCTCGCCACTCGTCGCTGCCGCCGTCTTCTTCGTCTTCTTCAACACCGCTGTTTCAAATCAGTGTCGAACTTGTGGTGATGATTGATTAGCGGGAATAATGGCGACTCCTAGAAGGGGGAATCGAATTTCGCGCGAGCGCAGCTTATTTGGTGGGCAAGCCTTTGGAAGGAAATTGTGTGAGCAACTACTGCTGGCTCGCTGACCATTGCCATCTAACTGCGTTGTTTATCGGCGCCGTCCGGAGAGCGAAAAGGGGCGGAGTTTTGCGATGCCTGTGTTTGTTGGTTGACATAGATTGTTAGAGAGACGTTTTCTGCTCGATGAGAAAAAAAAAAGAAGGTTGCGTGAAGGACGTCTTCGCTTTTTTCGGTTAACCTTGCAACTGTCCAAGTGGAGAAGGTCTTGGTTTAATGAGATTCGCTTATGTGAAAAGGGGTTTGAGAGAGAATTGTTGTTTCCTTTTCGGAACAGATTGATGAGATGAAACGCAGTGATTAGGCAAGGGTCGCGCGCAAGGACATTGATGAGTTCATCAAGAAATGGGAGAGAAAATAAGAGAAAATTGCAAGGAAAAGAGAATAAATCGAAGCGAATTTCGAGAGAGAGGCAGGCTTGACACGCATGTTGTAAACAAGAGACGCAGAGAAGCAGACGACAAACAACGACGCTCCGAAATTGCGCTCGAAAAGTTTTGCATTTTGAAATGAATTTTTCTCTTCTTTTTTGATTGGAATCGGCTTGACAAATCAAATTTCAGATGCTCAAAATACTCAGCTTCCGTTCTTCTCTGCAAAGAGCCGCCTCAACACGACAACTGGTCTACGAAGGCTATGGGAATCCTCCTGAAGTAATAGCCATTTTTTGTTGAAGAAATGTCAATTTAAAAGAACACACTTATAGGCAATACAATTAAAAACCATCGACGTCTCAGACAAGCCAGCAGCTGACCAGGTCCTCGTCAAATGGATTGCGGCGCCCGTCAACCCTGCGGATTTGAATCAGATACAAGGTGACAGCTTCTGGCCACACAACTATTATAAATTACAGAGGTTATTTCAGGCGTTTACCCAGTAAAGCCGACAATGCCAGCAGTCGGAGGAAACGAGGGATTTGGAAAGGTGATGAGTGTTGGATCCAATGTGAAGTCAATCAAAGAAGGAGATCATGTGATCCCGAACAAATCCGGATTAGGTACATGGAGAGAGCTTGGTCTTCACTCGGAAGCTGACGTGTTCACAATTGATAACCAACTTCCGTTGGAGTACGCGGCAGTATTTCAAGTTAGTTATTAAATACTCCAACATAAACAACGTTGTTTTTTTCAGGTGAATCCTCCCACTGCCTACCGAATGCTCAAGGATTTCATTCAATTGAAAAAGGGAGACACAGTTGTACAAAACGGGGCGAACTCTGCTGTTGGAAAGCAGGTCATTCAAATTTGCCGAATCCTCGGAATCAAATCAGTGAACGTTGTGAGGAGCCGAGAGAATTTGGACGAACTTGTGAAGGAGCTGAAGGATCTTGGAGCGGATGATGTTATTACCCAGGAAGAGTTGTATGGAAGGAAGAAGAAGTTCCCTGGAGTCAAACTTGCGTTGAATTGTGTCGGAGGACGCAGCTCTTTGTTCCTGGCGAGTCTTCTGGATCATGGAGGTTGCATGGTTACTTATGGAGGGATGAGCAAGCAACCAGTTGACTGTCCAACAGGGCCACTCATCTTCAAGGACATCTCACTTCGCGGATTCTGGATGTCACGGTGGTATGATGTGCAGAAGACGCCAGAGAAGAGGCAAGAGATGTATGGGGAGCTCGCCGGATGGATGAAGAGTGGAGAGATGAAGAAGCAGAAGTTCGTGAATAATCGGTTGGAAGATCATGCGAGAGCGATTGAGGATGCGCAAAACAAGCATGACAAAAAGCAACTGTTTCTTCTTGATTAACTAATTGATCCGTAGATCTGTTAGCTCATTTTAGATTTGTTATGTCGATTGTATTATATTTTTACTTGCTTTTTCGACGTGCATGTATGAACTTTCACCGGTTGCCCCTGTTATTCCTAGCTTCTACAACACATCTACAGCTTTCCTTTTTTGTCATCGCTCAAGATGCTCAAATTAAACTCGTCGATTCGTTCCATTGTCTCGAGATCGCTAACCACTCGACAACTCATCTATGAGACACGTGGCGCTCCGGAGAAAGTGATTCAGTTGAAGACGGTGGAGTTGGCGAATACTCTGCAGCCAGAAGAGGTGCTTCTGGAGTGGCAGGCCAGTCCGATCAATCCGGCAGACATTAATCAGATTCAAGGCACGTACGGGTTGAGACCGAAGTTGCCAGCTGGTGCTGGATTGGAGGGAGCAGCCAGAGTGGCCAAGGTTTGTAGTCTGGGAAGTTTTGTGGAGCTACAGATGAAATGAAGACAGGTGGAAATGAACAAAGTTCAAAAATAAGGAGAACTTTGTTGTCAATAGTAAAATGGGATAGCTTTTTGAAGCTATTAGCTGTTTGAAAAGCCGCAATATCTCACCACGAAAACAGCGTATTTAGTGCCACAGTACTTTAAAGGAGGATGATCGAACTTCAAGTCAATTTTCTAGTAGTTTTTTTCATATTTCTTAATAAGCGGATATTTGTGGTCTCCAATTTTCGGGTACAGTTTTCGTGGTGAGATATGGAGTTGGTCGGGATCTTATTAGAAGTGTCACAAATGTATTCGGTTCAGATCGGTTCCGCTGTAAAATCCGTGAAACAAGGAGACCAGGTGATCTCCTCGTACGAGATCGCCGGAACATGGACCGAGCACAGCATCTATCATCAGAAGAACGTGATCAAAATCGACAATGATCTTCCCATCGAACACGCGGCCCTTCTGAAAGTCAATCCCCCATCTGCCTACATCATGTTGAAGGAGTATGCACAACTGAATAAAGGGGATTGGGTCGTTCAGAACTGTGCCAACTCGGCAGTCGGCAAACAGATTATTCAGGTTAAGAAAATAGTACTGTTTCTCACAACCTAGCCATCTTCAGATCGCCAGAATCCTCGGACTCAAAACTTTCAACGTCGTTCGCAATCGAGAGAACCTCGGGGAGCTGGTGAAGGAGATGAAGGATTTGGGAGCAGATGAGGTGATAACAGAGGACGATATGTATGATAAGAAGAAGAAGGTGAAGTTGCCGAAGGCCAAGTTGGCCCTGAACGGAGTCGGTGGAAAGAGTTCGTTGTACTTGGCGAGTGCACTGGAACAGGATGGATGTATGGTGACGTATGGTGGAATGAGTCGGCAGGCAACACAGGCCCCCACTGCTCCGTTGATCTTCAAGAACATCACCCTTCGTGGCTTCTGGCTGATGACGTGGATTCGTGCGCAGAAGGATGATCGTGCGATAGAGAAGATGTTAGCTGAGCTTGCCGGATGGATGAAGAGTGGAGAGATCGTGGCGACTCCAATTGTGAAAAGATCCATGGAGGATTATAAGGAGGCGCTGACCGAGGCACAAGTCAAGTTTGATAAGAAACAAGTGTTCTTCATGAAGAAGTAGAAATGGGACGCTGAATACTAGAACTTCGTGGAAATTGGTGTGATTAATAAATATGATTTTTGAATTTCAATTTTTCATCAGGTTTTGCACAAGAACCTTGGAGATCCATTGTTTTACAGTTTTTTTTTTGAAGCTTTCACTATGATTAGTTGGCCTACGTGATTCGAGTTATAATCTCGCCAAGTCGAAAATCAGGCAAGGAGTTTCAGAAGTTTCAGACCATAAGGGCTACTGTGCTTTGCGAAGTCATAACTCGTATCACGTTCAAAGTTAGTCAGTTTTTGTTTGTGACTTTGAATCTGTTGCATCGGTTACTCTTGGCCCAACTTTCGAAATGAAGTGTAGGTGGAGGAATCAAGGAATCTCTTCTTCTGAATTCCAGAACTCTTCTGAAAGGAGGTGTCACACTTTACTTGACGGGGATTTTCCAAAACATTTGTCAACTACAAAAACAAAGATCTAGAGTTGCTCAATATACATACGTAACAATTTCAGAAAAATCGGATCAGTAGAGATTTTCTCAACAGCTCCAAATTCACCATTCTTACACTGAAAATCGCAAAACGCGTATCTTTTTTGGGACAGTACTGTAGTTTTGTATAAATCCCGAAACAAGAAGATAATGAATTCCCAAAGATCCAGTTGAATTACCAACAGTTTAACGACAATCGAAAAATTTTTGACACATGTTGACTGCTGATTTTTGAATGTGCGGGGAAGTTCGGGCATTTTCCAGATGCTTTGCTGATGTTTCAACACCTGCTTCTTTGCTCTCTGGATCCTCTTTTACTTCGGGTTCTTTGGCTGAAAAGATCCCATAACTTGTTGGAAATAGAAACTACTCATGTTTTGTTTCTGTTCCTTTCCCATTACTTCATCTTCTCCCCACATGTAATCACCACCAAAAAAAGAGAAGAAGTAGAAAAAGAAGGAGTGTTTATGTAGGTTTCTGATAGAGGAAAGGCACGCAGACTTTCCCTCTCTCTCACTTCTTCGTTGAGAAGCAGAAAAAGCAGAAGACGAAAATGTAGAAGCCCGTTGCCCCTGGCGACACCGCCGACTTTCAGATAGAGAAATCTGGAGTAGGGGGTGGAGTCGAGTGCAAGTGCCGACAAACGGCCCGCCTTCTTCTTCCCCTCTCTGCTTTTTTGTTTCCAGTCGTTTTCGGTTATTCCTCTTCCTCTCCACTTTTTTGTATGGCATCTTCAATCTTCGGGGCAGAATTTCTTTCTTAATTATAGGATAGAGCACCCTCTAATCATGGGAGATATCAGCCACGTGTTCCTCTTTGATCTCCAGATTCTCTTCGTTAACATTTTACCTTCCTCTTGAATCGCACGTCATCTTTCAGAATTCCTCCGAATCTTCTTTGGTTTCTTTTTCTGCTGGGTTCCGTTGGGTGAGAGAGAGATCGATATGAAGAGTAGCGCAAAGTCGGCCACATATGCTTCCAACTTGAAACCGTGAGTGAGGGGAACCGGGGGATTTCAGGTATGGGATTCAGAAAATAGAGGGAGGAGAGCCGAAGAAGAAAGAGAAATAAAATATAGACAATGATTCCAAGGAGTGCTCACAAACCTTCTCGATAAACTACAGTGTTACCTATCCTAAAACCTGTGATATATGCACACCGTCTCATCTCATTTCGAGAACTTTTTTTCAACTCGCATTGAAGATTTGTTAAGAAACGAAATGCTTCATAATAAAAAACTATATTTCATGAGTTGACATCTTTTTCGAACTTCCAATGCGAACTGAGATAAGTTTCCTCAAAGTGAGGCGAGGGATGAAACACCACGTCAGGTCTAACGGTAGACACAGACTTCATGAATTCTAATTTCAGAAGCCCATTGAACTTTTTGAATGATAGTTTTTGAACCAACTAGATGACTAACTTTGAGAATGCTAACCCAATTTAGAGTCCATGCACTTTTAGTGCATGCTTATATTTCAGAAGACGTGTCATTATTGCTAAAATGCAAAATCATCAGTGTGAGTTTTCTCGAACTTTTCTTCTAGCAGTGCTTTGAGTTTTTGGGTCACCAGAACTGCAGGAATTTTGTAGTCTTGACACAGATTCCCACGAACTATTATAGTCTTTTGAGCCCTGTTCCGGAATCTGAAGGAGATTGAGAAAGTGCATGAAAACTAAACTCATTCTTGAGATTCCAGTAATCCTGTACAATACTCCTACCGTTGTCTATTCCAAGTCAACAACATAGTTAACATTTCCTTCCAAGAATTTTCAATAGGTTTCGTATTTTAGTTGTCGTTGATAACTATACTCTCTTCACCATCGTCGGTGATTCAAATTCTTCGAACCTCCTACAGTAGTCTTCAGATCTCTCGAGACTTCTCTCCTAATTAAGCTTGTCTCATGACTAGCCTATCCTTCACATGTTTTCCATTTTCCACGAGAAAGAGATTCATGATTTTTGTTATTCCCCTAAGAGTGTATGCCATTTCAAACTCACTCCCGATTTTCTGAGCTTTTCTCATACTGAGAACCAGCAGCTTTTCTCCAAATTTCAATACTTTTTCTAATGAGCTGAACCTTGATATTTTTGGTTTTCTTGATCTTGTTTGTATTGTTTTCATACGGATGTTTACTGGGGGAACAACGAGCAGAACAGCAACGGAACAAATAACTGAAAGATCTCAACTCGCATACTCAAACTCACCTTCTGCAGAAACATATAATGTCGTTAAAATAATGTTTTGGTAAACATGTAGCCAGTTCAAGATCAATAATCTAATCACAAGGTTCCAGTAACACTCAAGCTATAATTTCAAGGTTTTCGCTACTTTTCGAAACTCAACCGCGATTTCAGGTTGACAATTCGAGCAAGAGCTGGAAGTACGCCAGGACTCGACAGTCGACAGATGCATTCCTTGATTAACAAGAATAATACGTTTAGTCGCATGTTGTGCAAAGACGCGGATACAGTTGGTGAGTTCGGGGAAAACCGGGAGAAGTTTCGGGATTTTTTTTTTCACAACGGTCAATTTTGAGTTGTTGAAAAAGTAGTTTGTAATGACCGCACTTTTCTGAAATGTTGTAAGTGTATCAAGAAACTCTAGATCTTCACTTTTGTAGTTGACAACTTTTTACGAAAGTTGCTGTAAAGTGAGTAGAAGAAGTTCGAAACTTGCATTGTTGTGGAGCTCAGAGAACTGTCTAACCGCCAAAATTGTTTTTTAGATGAGTTTTCCTTAAAAAAGTTTTTCGACGACCATCATTCATCGATTCTCATTCCAGACTGTCCAACACCCACACTCCCATCGTCCCGCTCCTCTTCAGTCATCTCAATCCATTCGCCCACTTCTCAAAACGAGTCTCGAATCAGTTCTGGACGACTAATCAAAGTGGCACCCGCCAAGGTGCGCCAATCGAAATCGGCCAGTCGTTGGCAGGGATTCTGCCATTCAGTTGTGAGCACCCCTATCGCTATGTCTCTATCTTGTTGATGCATGGTTCTGTCTCTGTTCTCTCTCTCTAATCCCGCTATCTTCGACCACAATTTCCGTTATGGTAGCTGCACACACACGCACGTAGTAGCGTCGTCGTCATCAGAATCTCATGACTTCGCAAGACTATTTTTGGAGTATTCTGATAACCGTCGCTCCATCAGTTTTGTATGCTTTAATCCCTCTATTGTCAGAGGAAAAGGGCAAAATGATTTTGAGCCACACAAAGCACACACCAAAGGGGATTTGAGGTTGCAAAAAGATCTCGCTCGAGAGAGATTAGGAGCAGGTGAAAACAATTAAAGGTTGAGTTGGAGAAGTTGTAAAAATAGAGAGGGTGGAGAGCAAAAGTGACAAATTCAATTAAGGCAAGGTTGGGGAGCGAATGAGTTTATTGCGCCGGGAATAATTGGGCACAGAATGTGTCTAGAAGTTGAAGAAAGGAGTGACTGGAACACTCTCTGAGAGACATGTGGAGGTTCGTAGGTGACGTGGCCTTATAAGAGGAGTTGCATCTGAAACTTTTATGTCTTCTCATTGAAGGTAAAAATCGCACGTTGATTCATTCCTTTTCGTGAGATCATAGTGCATCTTCGTTTCAACTTATGCTTCGAGAAAATTCAGCTGTAGAGCGAGGACAAAATACAACAGTTGAATTTTTGTTCTGTCAACTTCAGATAACCCTTAGGGTGATTCATGCAGAGTTTCAGAGTCAGAAGTTCTGGAAACTTCCGAAACTTCTGATTAGTTTTGACAATCATTCTTACAACTCTGGGCGACTGAAGCTATTTTTGATTTCTAAAAACTTTATACCAAAAGTTTAACACTACAGTACCCCATTCAGATGACTGACAAATTGATGATTTTGTCATCACGAAAATTCCGAGAAACCAAAACAAAATGATCATTTTTCGATTGACCGACTTTTGAGCATAATGATGAATTGAGCACATTATCGGATGGATGAGTTTGAAAATCGGCAGAGTTCACTGATCAGTAAGGAAGGTTTTTGAGGAAGATTAGAAAGATAACGTATAAAGGGAAGACAGTCTAGGAGAGTTGAGTACCGGGAATTCTGCTTAATAGAATAGAGTTTTCGTTCTAATTAGTTCAAAACCAAATAGAAGTTAATCGCACTCACCGATTCGGTTACTTTCCTGTGAGTCACCAAACTATAGTTTTTAGAGAAACATTTGAAGACACTAATTCACGAATTCAAAATCCAAAGTCTTATCCTAAAACATCGAATTTCAGCACGACACTGTGTCGATCATATCTGATGAAACTGAATTCGGAGAGACCCCTCGCTCCTTTTCCCATGGTGAACTCTTCGAATCGGATCGAGACTCCCCCGACTACGGTCTCTCCCCCACGTCACCTCCATTTTCATCCATCGAGGGACCAGAGGACGTGTTCGAGAGAGTCAAAACTGCTTCTGTGAGCACTGTAGATACAACGAAGAAGACTGAGAAGAAGGCAGTTACGAATCCTTTCCGTTCTTTGTACATTGACGAGGTCGTTTGGCAAATCGACGACGTCGTCTTCGCGTCCGCGTGTGATGCGGTCAACAACAACTCGCTTATGTGTCGATTGAATATTGAGTTCATCTGTGAAATTGCAGATGAGACGGCTGATCATGTTCAGGAGTCAAGGTAAGATCCATCTTCAAGAATCAATTTTTGAATTCGTTTCTCGTCTAGACGCCAAAACCGGGGATTCGAGTGTCCGTGCTTCTGCAATCGTGCCAGCAGCCATTTCCGCTACTACCTCTCATACAGTCTCCCAGAAACTGAGCAACGCTGCATGCAGGTAACAATTCCGGCTGAAATCGGTGTATGACAAAACGTTTCAGCTCACCGAGGACACCAAGCTCAACGAGATGTTCGATGGATTCCTCGACTTGGTGCAGCGTGCTCGTCGCGCCAATCGCAATGTGCTCGTCTGCAGTACTCGTGGAAGAAATCGGTAGGCGTTAGAATATTGATGGGAAGAAGTTAGGTGATGGATTTCAGCGCTCCAGCGTTCGCATCGGCCTACCTGATGAGCAAGGAGCAGATTCCACGTCAGCAGGCTGTTGCCAAGGTTCGCCAAGCGATGGGAACGATGCGTCCACCGGTGAACATCTCGGATTTCATGCAGAGAAAGTTGATGAGGTTAGATGACTTCTCAGTTACAACCCAGACAACCCAGAGAAATTAAAACCCAGAGACGTTTCTAGAACTGACATGTAAGATATTGTGACCTGTAACAGTTTCGCACCCTCTTCGCCTCACTTCAAGGACATTTATCTCGGCTTCTTTAAGAGTTATCGACAACTTTTCAACTAAAAAAATGTTCCTCATGCTGCCATAAACATTTTGTTAGTGGACCCGTACAGGAATCTGTTACAGAATTTACGGGTTACACTTGCAAATTGAATACGTGGCCAGATAATTGAATTCAACTTTCAGATACCAACAACATCTCGGAATCGACCCATCGAATGCCTACGACCCAACTCACACTCTCCCACTGTTCCACGTGAAACGATCTGCCTGGACCTAAACGTCTCCACATTTTCACTTCCACTTCCGCCCAGTCCCTACCAAAGGTTAACACACACACATGTTGTAACTATGCACACTTTTCGCCCGACTCGTTATCCTCAAATCCAATTTTCCTGCATAGAAATTGATCTCATTTTCTGTATTTTGATACTCTTGGTCTCCTCCCAGTTTATTTTGTTTCGCCTCCTTCTCTCTGAATTCGGTCTTGTGAATGAAAGTAATGGTTTTCATGATTTTGAGATGACTTATTCTGAAACTCGGTAAATTTTCAGATGACCAATTTCAGTTTTGCTCGAATGATCTTAAGAGTCAGGTAAACATCTCAAACATCAGTATCAATAGATGTCTCAGAATCTCTGAAGACTCCCACGAGAGTCATGGGTTGCTGGGAAAAACAAAAATCGCTTGTAACTGCGGACGTCAGCGACATGGATACGAGATACTCGGAGAATGACACGATTTGGAAGTGTGGGAAGCTGAAAGATTGAAATTGGGTGTGTGATTTGTTATGCTGAAGGAATCAAGCATTGAAAGGGGAGAACGTTATAGAGCTAGAAGGAGTTCTTGGAGAGACGATAACTCAGAATCAGAGAGTCCAGAATAATAAAAATGTAGGTTACATCCGCAAAAATTATATTTTTATTGAAATCCAAATTGCATCTCATAGGATCCGGGGCTGAAATGCAGAGCTGCCCAAACCAAAAAGGTATGTACTTTAGTGAATTTCAGTGCATAATGGTCAACTCTGAGAAACTCTCCACAAAATTTCAACTAAATCAAGTTCTTAAACCATATTTTCTGTACGGTTCAGTTTCAGCCATTCATTTACATCTCAAAGATTATATCATTCAAAGTAGAGATCGTTGATCTCATCTTTTATCGAAAACCGTTTCCAGTAACATCTCAAACGCTTTCGAATCCCTCCAATTCCTGTTTCCTAACTTCCCATTCTCCGGAACAACATCCTCATGAATATCAATTCCGGTGATTGTGTTGCAATGAGATGCTTCTGGTGTTGGTAGTAGAGAGGGGGGAGAAAAAGGAAATAAAAATCAGCTTCTTCTTCCCCTTTTCCTCTGGATTCGTTGCCATCGTGTCTTGAAAGCGGCAGACCGGTTCCTCACGGTCCGAGAAGGAGAGAAGTTGCAGGCGGCCCGGGGGGCGCATCCTCTCATCTCTAGCCACTTTTTGTGTCTCTTTTCCCGAGATGCTTCTCAATCTTCGTTTTTCTTTTCGGCCATCCTTATCAACACAAGCTTCAGATGAGGGGACCGCCGATTTTTCATCGATATATTGCGATCTCGACGCCTTTCTCTTCTCTCGGCTAACTAGCCTGCCACGTCGTCCAATTATTCTTTGATTTCTTGATTGGCAGGGAGCTAATTTTCGTGGCGGGTTCGGTGTGGTTAGGTTTTTGGTCTTGTGGCGCTCAAAAGAAGTAAGAACTTGCGACTGAGTCTGACAATAAGATCCTTGTCAAGGTTATCATCAACCTTGTACTAGTGTTGCACTTTCCCCCACTAGCCTCCAGACCAAGCCACACTATTACAGGGATTCTGTGGTGCACTTCGGGCCAAATCAAAACCGAAATTTCTCGTTTTTCGAAACACTTTGTTCCTAGGAATAATGTTATACTAAATGACGATGCTCTTTCTGAAATGTGAGACTTTGTTTGCTGAGCATTGAGACATTCTACCTCAGATCTGAAAAAGTATCAACATCTTCAAATAATTTCCATCTCAAATTCTGAAGACTCTTCTGATACAGTAGAAACAACCAAAGTTACCGAATCTTGAGATTTTGAATATGGTGAACCCTTGCTTCGAATCTGTAAAGAGTTCTTCCAAATCTTTTAGATTATGTCACTGATCCTCGGGAGAATATTGAAAAAATTCGAACTCCCCCTATCGAGTTTGTGTGTCCTGTCATTCTCATGCCCTTTCCTTTTTCTCTTCTTTCTCTTTCCCGAAGTTTATTCAATTATCCGTCTAGCCCTCCCCAGACATTGCAACTAACTACCGTATGTTCGGATGGAACGGTCAATTATGGAAGACGTGACTTCTTCCAGAAGCCGTCTTTATTATACCAAGATTGTCCTTTCGCGAAGAAGAGAATACCAAGAGTTTAGAAGAACGTAGAGAAAACAGAGAAGGCTAATGCTAATTCTCTTCTGTTTAGCTTCTTCCCGCCGGGAAGTCGGCTGGGAGAATGAATGACAACGGAAGAAATGAACGGTGTGAAGAATGGAAAAAAGTCGGAGAAGACGATGTTGATGTTGGATGATGGCAACTACAATGACAATTACTGACAGCGATGGGCTTCAGGAAGAGAATCGAGGCAACGGTTTTTCGGAAGTACCTGTTTCTTGGTATTGTGATAAAAAATCAGTAGTGAGAATCGGTTACTTTTTATTCGAATTTCTGAGAGACTCGGGTGCATGATCATTGTGTTACATACGTTGTTTGCGTTTTCCGTCCTTAGAATAGGAGGCTTTATGATTTTCAAAAGTTTAGGTTTCCACCGAATCTTTGACCTTTCATGTCTGAAGATTCGAATGTTCTTCTTGAAATTTGATCTCAATAATAGTCTGTACTCTATAGAAAGAATTTACAAAGATTCGAATCTAGAAATCCATCGGAATCCCAGAATCTCAGAATCTCAAAATATCAATATTACAAGATATCAGAATCCAATCCTTCGAGCTTCAAGATCTCGGAGTTTCCGGATCTCAAATCTCAAAATACATTCCAGACTTCTGAATATCAGATCTGAGAATCTTCAAGTTTCAGAAATTTCAGAATCTAAGAATTTCGGAATGCATCTCAGTTTTCGAAAACCCAAGAATCTTCCTGCTGCCATAAATCAACACAAACACCTGCCTCCACCAAATATTTCCCATCCTCCCAATGTTTCCTCCCACTTATCTTCTGCCTCCCAAATCTTCTCACCTTCTTCGTTGGTGATCAATTGCAAGTTTCTCTTGGTTCTCTTCTCCTCAATCCTTTTTTTCCTTGAAAACTACCGCTTCTTCTGAAGGCGTTGCGATTGCGTATGCATCGGCTTCTCCTCAATTTTTTGTTCATTCTCTCTCTCTCTGTATGAATGAATTGAAAAGAGTGAAAGAGAGAACGAGACAACAGACATAGGCTATTACGTGCATACGTTTCGAGAGGATCTCTTCTGATGCCGATGAGAAGAGGACTGGTTTCTAGGTGAGATGAGGTGTTGTGGTGTTGGTGGAATAATACTAGTACTTTGCTAATTGGCAAAGATCCGAGATTCGCAATTCATTCGTATACAGTAATCACGCCAGCAATCCTAAGCTTGGACAGTTTCGAGAACCAGCATTTTGTGGATTTTAAGGCTCTAGGATGTCTGAGATTGCAGTGAGAGCATTGGTTCTGTACTTCTGGTCCTGAAAACTTGAGATTCTGCAATTTCGAGAATCTGAATGTGGCCCTTAAATAGTTCTAGCTGAAACTGGTGCTGATGTTTTAGCTGATGTTCTAGTTAAAATCTGATTCTGCTACCCATCACTTTTCGAATTCGAGTTTCTTGGAACCTAGGAAGTTATTTCATTTTTCATTGCTGCTTTAAAATGTTTACCAAAATGCATCAGAGAGATTTCAAGCCGTAACTTGCCCATTTGAAATCACTTCCATCCACTTTCATGTATGTTCACGTTCCCAGATTTCAGTTTTCGGTGTAAATCTCAATTAAACCTCCTTTGAAAATGTCTCAAAGTTAGTAGAAGATGTTTCAATGTTGTTGTAAAGTTTTCAGTTTTTCGCTCCCCAAGTGAAATCTTCAAATCCCATCGCTTCATATCTACTGACGATAGGTGAAAGTTCGGTTGTTCCTTTTCTCAATTAGTTCCAGTTTGCCTGGAAATCAGTGTGTTTTGGATTCCAAACCTCGATAGTCTCAATTTTCCGCACGTAAAATTATTGGCAATTCTGATTGAAAGCTGGACCTCCTTGTGAGACTTTTCAATCTAAAATCTACGAGAATAATTGTCACATTTGATGTTTGAAAGAACCGCCGGTTTGTGCATAAAAGTCAATGAATCTTCGAAAATTGATTTTCAAATCGCGAACTTACAATTTCACAATCGAAAGCTATGTCGTTTGGACTGTCGGCTCAAGTTTGGGAAATTTCATTTTTGATTTTGAGATTTGTAAACTTTCGAATTTTCAGACAAAACATTGAAGTCTACACAGTGATTGTTCCAGATTTTAGTCGGTCAAAACTTGAAGTGTAGCCGTTCGGATTTCCAAGACAATGGCAGACTCTGGAATTCTGATTTTCCGATGCACAGATTTCTGGTGCTCACCCAAATCTTCAAACCATAATTTTCATTATTTCGGGTTCCAATTAACGAACGACGCTCTTCTTCATCTCCGTCCATTTCTTCCGAGTATTCCTCTCCCCAAATTTTGAAAAATTTTCCAAAAGAATCGTACAAAAAACGGAATCTCCTTCAATTTTTCGCATCTTGATCCAGAAGGACAAGTCCTCCTCTTTCTTTTTCGATTCGTTTCGTGTTTGTTGTATATTGCCAATTGATCCTAATCGTATTGATGCAATAGTCTGGCATTGCTTCTTCTTTCGGCATTTGCCTCATTTTCTGACTACTTTTCCACCGGTTCCACGCCTCAGCCTCCCTTTTTGCCCTTTAATTTTTGTCTCTCTTAATCTTAAATGTATCTTCTTCTTCCTCTCCTTTCCATTTTATCCGTTTATCGGCTTTCAGAGAAAGCTTCCTCTCTCTTCACTCATTACAGTGGATTTTTTGGAGTGAAAATGGAAAGCTTGTGTTACACACCTTTCGATTATCTGAATCCTTTCGTTTTTCGGTCACTCTCATGGGCAAACATGTTACCGCTGTTCCATTTGTTACGCAATCCCCTCGCTTCTTCTCCGCCCTTCAAGTTTTCTTCTTCATCTTTTTATTCGCCGTGTGTTCACTACTCTGAATCATTTTCTCCTTTCTTAGCTATTTGACTGAGATTGGCATCATCGGCTTCCTCCAGACGTTGATCAAATACCATATCACTTTTCTATTTTAGGCGGAACCCTCCATTTCCTAAATTTTCAGATTTCAGACCTAATAATTCTTAGCTTCTGACAATTTTCTGGTAAGAGGAATTCTAAGATTGTGGTGGATCCGTAACTGAGGTGACTCTGTAGTTCTGAGATTTTCATGACTTCGAGAAAAAGAGTTTTTCCTAGCGTTGGTGGTTCTTCAAATTCAGAAACCCTGATTTTCTGAAGCTCCTCATATTTTCAGATTCTAAAACTAGAAGATTGGGTGATTCTCGAAAATTGACGTTTAGGATATCCGGAAGCATTGAGGTTTAGATTGTATTGAAACTCTATCATTTTCATGAGTTCCCACAGTTCAAAGTTTTGAGATTTTCCACATTCTGAAACTTGAGAAACTCTGATAATAGTCGTTTCTCGTGGTTCTAAGAATGGCTGTGAGGTCTGTCGGAAAGTCTAAAATCGGAAACCTCCAATTGGAATTCCACGGATGCTGGAAATTCATTGTAATCCTTCTCAAAGCCTCTCCATTGATTTGGAGTTCTATTCTTTTCGGAAGTTTCTGGGAGTTGTTCAGATTCTGCAGTTCTTGAAATCCTAACATTATGGAGCATCTGAGAATCTAAGATTTGAAGGAAGGGTACACTCAAAAAGTCTGAAATTGGAATTTCCCAAGGGAGGAAATCCACAGGATATCGAATTCGAAGATTCGAAAATTACAGTTTTGAAGTTTTAAATTCAAGAACTCTCAAAGGGTCTGGTATATTGAATCTATGAGCTATTTTTATTGATTCTCCCTCCACAGTGAGGGGTTCATATCGTATTCTCACCCTTCACTACTCGTCAATATCGTTTTTTCCCAGTATCCCTCATCCAGGTGCTCATGGACTACAACCCATTGGTTTTTGTGTTTATTATTATTATCCTCCTAATTATTCTTATACCCATTCAATTCATTATTTATTGGTTTTCTTGGCTAGATCGACCCAATATCTCAATAAACCCCAGAGACTTCTATACTCCGTATGACCACATCCATAATCACATGAGCTCACATCAAAAGTCATGAATCTCTCACGAAACGAACACATCTTTCTTTTTCTCTCTGAAATCAGCTGTCAAGTTTAAATGAACTCTCCTCCCTATCATCAGACTCCCAGTGTGTAATGCTCCTCCATTTTTTTTCTTATCATTTGCCAATTGTCATGTTCAACCGGTTCTTTGTCACCTAACCTTTTTCTCTCTAATTTTCAATCTTTTTTTTCGGCTGTTATTTCAGCCTTACCTTACCTCCACTCTTTTGACACCGTTCTCCTCGCTCTGTCCTGTTTTGAAATGTGTCAAAATTGTCTNCTTACCTTACCTCCACTCTTTTGACACCGTTCTCCTCGCTCTGTCCTGTTTTGAAATGTGTCAAAATTGTCTATTATCGGATTACTATCGTGGTTTGAACCATAAATCCCTTCTCTGACCGCCATATGAACATTTTGTTTTTTTTTTTTTTTAGGGTTGTTGACTGCAGGTGACCATAAAAAGACGACACATTTCGAATAGTGTCCGATAGCACCGTTTTTATCAGTTTGATCAGGAAAACGAGGTGGAGGATGAGCAAGGCGAAAGAGTGAGTTTTTGGGCGTTTCCCTCATGATTCAGGTATTGTTTTCAATTTTCGAAAGTGTTCTTGTTTAGGAATTCATGAAGAGAGACGTATGAAAATTTTATAACTTTTGGAGACTCTGAAAAGTTGAAGAAAAACGAACGCTTTTGAATTTTTATAGTCGTTTCGAGAATGTCGAGAAGGTTTCTAATTAAGAATTTATGTGACTAGCCCTTCATGACGTTTTATGAAGTTTTAATGCATTGTAGGCGTTCTAGAAGTTTCCAGTTTTTAAAATGAAGATTTTCCGAGTAGAAAACTCTAGAATTTAATGCTCGAAATTTGAGAATCTGGAAAACACACAACCTAAGCATTTCAAAATATCTCAGAATCTCGGACTCTTGGAACCTAAAAATCGTTAAGTATTTTAGAATCTCAGAAGACATTCAGACTCTCGACGCATTCTAGAATTCCCTTACCAGTTTCCAGCAATGTCTCGCTTCGATTGATTTGTGTAAGAAATGCACTCTAGACAAAAGAAACAATTGAATATATATCCTGTTCTTTATCACTCGAACGGTTTTATATCTAACGAGAGATACAAACACACCCACGACCAAAAAACTGGCAAGATGATGATACTTCCCTCTCTCTCTTCTGTCGATTTTCCACCCTCCCTGCTTTTTTCCCCTAAAAATGATACATTTTGTGTTCGTTACAGAGATATCGGGAAATCGGACAAACGTCCGCCATCCTCAATGTCAACTGGATCGGCCGACAGTGGAGTCTTCTCGTCTGGAGTCCACCCGTCGTCATCTCCCGGTCACAGTCAACGGAGTGAAGAGTCTTCGGCGGGCTCACAGAGTGGACCACCCAGTCCGACGACTCATTTGAACTCGTTGTTGTTTGAGACTGCGAACTTGATTGCGGTGAATGAGCAGTTGAGGAAGGAGATTGCAGAGTAAGCCAAGTTTATGAGGATGTTCCTTGGCTCCTGAAATGTTCTGTATAACCTGGGTCAAGGTTAAAATCAACAAATTGCTCGAAAAGTTGTCCTCTCGATAGAGGATGTACCGAGTTTCCTCTAACAGACCGGCACTCTCATCTCGTCACTTTGAACTAAATTAGCTCGGTTTTTTGTAACAGGCACCAAAACGTAGTCAACAAAGAAAGTGTTTATGAAATTCTGAGCAACATTTTGTTAGTTGACAACTTTTTGATAGCTGTTACAAGAACCAGAATGAAATTGATCAAGGAAACGGTAAGGGATCTAGGTCCTAACTTGAATTACGCAAGCCGATTTTCATTCCAGATTCTGAATTTATTTGGTGGATTTTACTTTGAACCAGAATTTGAGAGAACATTCAACCCGAGGAGCTCCTCAGTCATAATTTGACAACTAGAAGTGGAGAACTTTCAGGAACAAACAAATCCAGAACATCCAGATGAGAGCATTGAATCGGATGACAACAACAACCACGACCGCGCCTAATCCAGCAGATAGTTTCGGAGGAGCGCCTGTTCAGACTGGGTTTCCACAGTTAGTTCGTTTCCTTCTTCATTTCTAGAAAGAAATTCAAAGATCCGTTAAACTTTTATGGAAGTGTGGGTGGCTAAAAGAGTGACCACATTAGCAAAAGTCATCAACTACCAAATCGGGGACTAGCAGAAGTTGAAATGTATTATTTTCCGAGAAGCCAAATTGGTTGGAAGAGTTCAGGGTCATATGAATCTAATGAGACTACTGGAGTCCTGGAAAAAAGAGCACACAAAAAGAGGCTGTTGGAAAAAGGGGCGGGGTTTAGCTCTCAATTTTACTCATTTTCCAACTGGCGAGAACAAGAACATTAGACCTCTTTGACTGATGCTGGTTTGGTTAAAGTTTTTGGAATAAGAGTTCCTTGGGATACGGTCATAGCGGAACTGAAATGAACGTTCGAAACCCCTTTCCAAAACTTCGACAAAGTTTATCTAGGTTTCTGTGAGAGATATCAGGAAGTTGTCAACTGTGAAAATGTTCCTCATAGTGCATTGAACACTTTGTTAGTGGATTACTTTCTGCGATGTGTTACAGAAACCCAGATAAATTTAGTTAAAGTTACGATAAATGTTGTGCTTTCTGTGTTGGCTCTGACAACTGTATGACTACATTTTCGAGGCTTGTACGAATTTCTCTAAACCAGACCCAGACTTCAGTCTCCTCCAACTTTCGCTTGAGCCCCTTTCAAAAACCCTCGACACTCCATAAATTCGTTTCCAATCCCTTATCACATGTACAAATCAGACGCGACCCTATTTTTTCTCTTATCCACAATATTCGAATTTCCCTCCTTTCTTCCTTCATATTCCTTTCATATCCAGACGTGCACCACGCGGCGAGCGAAGAATGCAGAAGCCAGAATCCTACAAGACGGTGATTTGTCAGGCGTGGTTGGAGTCGAAGACGTGCAATTTTGCCGAGAACTGTCGATTCGCGCATGGAGAGGATGAGCTTCGTCCGAGCAAGTGGGTTTCTGGGGAATCGTTCTTTTCATTGAGTCTTCCGATGTTCAGAGTCGAGCCCCGGCAGAACAACAAGTACAAGACGAAGCTGTGTGATAAGTACACAACGACTGGACTGTGTCCTTATGGGAAACGGTGTCTTTTCATTCATCCGGATCACGGACCGAATGCTTACATTAGGGCTGATAGACTCTATGAGGTGAGTTCTTTTTACATGGGAAGACTGTTCCCTTTTTGTTTGCTGAACTTCGTAGCAGACGAAAACATGTTCTTAAAACCTGAAAATCACTGTTTCCCACGTTTCCAGGTCTCCCAACGACACGCTCTCGCCGATCTCCGTGACCATATGGAAACTCAAATCCTCTCGGGTGCCGGAGGAAAGATTCCATTTTCTCAACTCCCGCTCTCCATGGTTCCTGACGTTCAACAACTCGTTACCGGCAGCCGGATCTCGCCGATTCCAGATTCCAGAATGCATAATCAGACTTCTGTTGGAGTGAAGCATGTGCGGAATTCCGGACAGATGACGTGTGAAGGTTAGTTGCTACCTGGGGAAGAGGTTGGGTGGGTACTGTACACAGTGACAGATAGTTGTTAGGACACGTCTTGAATCAAGTGAGTACTCAGATAACAGTTTAATTATTGTTAAATTTGCTCTGTCACATAGAAAACTGTAAACTTTGAGAAGTTGAAAAATTGGTTTCCAATGAAGCAATTGTTCTGTAACTTTATGAGCGTATTCGATCATTTTAGACTTCCATTTTTGTAGTTGATCACTTATTCGAGAATCCTAGTCATAATACATTTTCAAAAATTATGAATTTTCTAGAAATTTGAATTCAATATCGAACATTCCAGCTGCTCGCCCCCATCCGAGTTGGCCACTGGAGACGCCAACTTTCTATCTTCCACCCGAATCCTCCATCAACAATAACAACTGTCCATTCGATTCGACATTCTCCTCTTCTCCAAGCATTCAGCCATATTTTGTGACTGGTTCGTCATCTATTCCAGCTCATCTGAATCTCCAAATTTCAGCCAAAAAAGGAGTCCCATTCCCAACGGTATCTCACAATCCGCGTTCTCAACAGTCCGACGATGATTCAATGTCGACGATTCCGGGATTCGACCATCTTGCAGAAGACATGGCTAGACATCTCGAGTTGTGGTGACATCATGTCTGATAATTTATGCTTTTCCCTTGTCTGTGAGTATTGAGTAGTAGTTACTAATAATTTCATGAGCATCGGTTGGCTTCAATTTCAGCTGTGAAAGGTTAATAAAAGAAATGGGGACCGATCGATGCGCATCTCACTAATATTCTCCGTTTCCCAACACCTAATATTTTTCGCCACTGTTTTGACAATAAAGTTTTGAAGCGCTTTTTCTAATAGCTCAAATGTTGACTATTTTTATTTCACACAAGGATAATACACGTTGCAAAAATCCTAAGCTTACTCTACTAAAAAAAAATTGGGAGCGATGAGAGAGGTTGACATTGTTTGGTGTCGTTAAGAAAAAAAACCGGAATAAGAGCAATGGGAGAAAAATAAAATAAAAGAAAGGGAAGACAACGAAAAACGAAATTGATGCATATTCTGACTACGATTACATTAGAGCAAAGAATAAAAGGAAACTAGCGACACAATCAATTCGGAAACAAAGAAATGTACAACTGAATCGAGAGTCGGACCGAATAGGGAGGTGGCGAAAGAAGGATAAGTGAGTAAGGGGGTTCGATCGAGGTGTCAGTGAGGCTCTGCTCACTTTCCGATCCTTTGACGGACTTTGTTGTACTTGTCAGTTAGCCGATCCACTCCAGATGCAAATCGTCGGTAGCCGTTTTGCATATGAGCCGCAATCGCCAAAACCATGTAGTACGTTTGTTGAGTCAACTTCACTCCGTAGAGGATAACGTCTTTCGTCACGTTGTAGAGCAGAATCTGGAAGAAATATCTCATTCCAATGATGAAGGTTTAGAAAACTTGAAACTATAAGGAATTTCAAGGTTATTTAGTAATTCGATTAACTTTCACTTTTTTTACAAGGTCTTGTTTTATCTTTGATATATTGGGAAATCCCTCTTGATAAGTAGAACAATTATGAGAGAAAAATTAGAGGAAATCTCGTTTTTGAGGTTCTATTATAGCCTGACCAAAATATTGCTGATTAGTAGCTCGAGAGTAGGTGTGGCTATAGTCTATACAGAAACAGTAGCTTCGAAACCGAATCTCATGCGTCCCGCCAGTATTGATTGTATAAAATGGGAGTTTACAGACAACATATCTCGATCGTTTTTGGATAACGACAAAAAACTTACCACAGCTTTAGTGATGGCTGCTGATCGAATGATTCCGCTGACTTGAGATGGATAGGACTGCACGGATTCAACCCACGTGTCTCGTTCCCACACTCCAACACCCCTGCGATCGGCAACCTGAAAACGGATCGAATTTCATTTGATTTCCTATCCCGATGAGTACCTTCTCACTCATCAGAAGCCGACTAATTAGTCTAGAATAAGCAGGCACCGACTGCAACGACTTCAAATGCTTCACTTGTTCTGGTCCTGGAACTCTGGCGTATCCACGTCTAACTACTTCTACATTGAGATTAGTACGACCAAATGCGGTTCTCTTCACGGTTACATCGGCGTCTACGGCGTCTGGAGCTCCTTCTATCTCCTAAAACGAACATAATTCATTTTTATGACATTTGATTATGATTCCTACCTTGATAACTGTAAAGGTAACAGGCTTATTTGTCAGCCTCAAGTCTTTCGCCAAGAATTGCTGCCCAGATTGGGAAAGCTCAACACCGGCCAGACGGAGATTCAGAAGACCCGTATTGACGTTCTTTCGTTTTGGAAGAAACGGAATCTTCATAACAGGCTCATGCTCGACACGCAGTTCTCCGCTTGGAAGCACTTCGCGTACTCGTCCTTTCAGTTCTAATTCTTTGCGAATGAAATCTTTTGGGATTTGATTTACATGATGGAACTTGTGGAACTGAAAACAAGAACGTTTTAGGAGAAAGTCAATTGAATTCTTACAAGTCTCGAGTTTCTCAGATAAATTATAACTCCAGCGAGACCAACTCCGACAATTGCTCCCTGAAAATGACTTTTGTGAATATTTCTAGCACTTTTATGATTAAATCTTACTCGAACAGCAAGAGCTGTGTATCTGTCGATCGGGTCGACAAGTTTTCCGCCTTCATGAGTAGATTTGGCGGCTGGAATAGTTTGCCCATGGTCCGGGTGTGTGGCAGCAGCTTCCGCGTCTGCCATTCTCTGAACACTTGAGACAATTAATAGGAATAGTGTTCCAGAAATTGTTTTTTCTATTTAAAGAGTGAGAATTTAAAAGGTTAAGCATCAAAAAAACAAAGTTTATTTTCGAGAAAACAACTCAAAAAACAGCAGTCCGAGGAGGGAAACGAGAAATGCGCCAGCTGACAGATGTGTGTCATCAAGTCTGCTAGCGCGCTTCCCGTTGTCCGAGAGGACTACACCGCGGACAACGCGGAAAGCTTTATTTTCAATTTTCAAACGATGATCATAATCAGCTGAGATTTTGCCAACATTGTCTTAATCGATAAATAATTTAATGGCGAAGACCCCGTCGGCCGTTATTACCGAGTGCACCGTCAGACCTTTTCAAAAGTAAACACACAATCATAAAAAGTGAAATTTATGAAAAAAGTGAAAAACATGATGATCATAATAAAAACGACAGAAAGCCTAGAAGAAGAACTATTGACTGTGTTGAACAGGAACCCAGGAAAAGTAGAATGTCAGGAGATGTGTGGCAAAGGCACTGATAATAATAAAGATGACAATCGAATAAGTCGGGGGGGAGAACAATTTGCTGTACCGCTTATGATAGATATTCACACCGTGGTAAAACAAAGCTAGGAAGTGAAAGAAGATACTGAAGTATGCAATGGGCGGGAAATCGTAACCTTCCTGGAGTAGCCACATGAAGAACACAAGGAAGATGATGACAGAGAGCAAGGTCAGATGGATGGCTTTTTCGAAGCAGGAGCGCTGAAATGAAAACTCATTCAATTCAAAAATTCAATAGATTTGTTGTAATATTTTCGCAAATTCTCACCTCTTCCGTATTGAACTCTCCCTCCTCCTGTGCTCCCTGAGCGAAGGATTTCATTGTGGCGGCTGGCGTCTCCTCCTCATATGTTTTCTTCATTCTTGCTCCGAATTTTTCGAATTCTGAAAATATTTCAATCCAGATTCGGTTTCAATCTTAACCCCACCTTTGGCGATGTTTTGATCAGAAACCGAATTCTGAGTTAACATAGTAACTTCTGGATCTTCACTGGAATCGAGGATAGGGTTGATGAACATTTGGGATCTGGAAATTCAACGCTTTTCTACCAAAGTGGCAAAACTGTCTCCGAAAATGAATGAGAGACGAAAAGAGAAATGTAGAAAAACCTATTGGAAAAGAGGTTTTCTTGATTTCCATCGAAATTTTGATTGAATTAATTCGAAAACATTCAAAAAAGCAACATTGAAGATCAAACCTTCTCCAGAGACTGCCACGATGGTTGCTAATACTATAGCACACCATGAAGAGGTATTGCATGACCAGACTGATGTATATGATAACCATCGTGTTGAATCCGTTCAATTTGAGACATGAGTGGATCAATAGAAGAGAAACGGCAACCGGATGAATTGACATGCCAAGGAGTTTGTAATCGCGCTGAAATGAAAAGTATAATTATCAGAGTTCTGCGGTATCTTCGAAACCGCTCACATGATACACAACGCGATCGCCTCGTTTCTCTCCTTCCTGTGAGAAAATATTGCAGGCGAGAGCTGTTTTCTTGCTCCCATATTTGTTTATCATCCGTGTAACAAATCCAACAAATTCTGAAAATAATCGATTCACATCTAGTTCTCATATCGATTCTACCTGTCTTGATGTCTGGAGCAGGGAGCGACTTCTGCCTTGAAAGTGGAACTTCCTGATCTTTATTCGAACCCATGGTTGGCTTGCTGAACTTGTTAAATAACCAACGCATGTTGAATTTGGAATTCCAATGTATTTGTACTATTGTGGCAGGATCCCCGTAAAAAAATCTACATGAACAGCGTATACTCAAGCAACACAATCTCAATCGAATTCTTACTAACGAATCGAATTTCAAAACGAGATTGTTATTAGGAAAAACGGGATTACAATTCGGAAACTAGGAAACAATTCGGAAAAATAAACTATTTTTGAAATGCACATTGAAATAGGATCGAATTCGAAACTTGAAATCCAGTGAAATCTTAAATATTAGGTTTTAATTCTATCGAAATACGTTAAGTTGAATCGAATTACCGTATTTACTGTATTATAACGGCACCCCGTCCCGTCACTTTGACCAAACTTATCTTGGTTCCGGTACAAGTTATCTAAAAGCGGTCAACTAGAAAAATGTTGATGAAGACATGAGCAACATTTAGCTAATTGCTCACTTTTTGATAACTGTTACAGGAACCGAGATAAGTTCGGTCAAATTGACGGCAAGGGGTGCCGTTATAATACAGTAAATACGGTAGGTGTCAATGGATCGAAATGATAATTTTGAAACAATTTTTATTTTTCAATTTCGCTGATCGTGCTGATATTAGATGCATCAGCAGATAACACTGATTCGAGAAATAAACGAGAAGGTAAACCAATGATTATTTTCGGAAAGTAAATTACTTACAGTGGCGAGAAATGGTGAGGGTCACTTTGTTCAGCGATACATAACTTTCTTTAAACTTGTCCAAAACTCATAAACTTTTTTGTCAAATATAGAAAAAGTCTTCAGTAACACACTCATAAGTTTTTTGAACGTCGAACATTTTCAGAATTTTCAGAATACTTTCAGATGTAGACGTCACCCGGAAATTTTTTTAAAAACTTTTCCAAAGTTTGTCCCTTCAGGCTGTTCTTTGGATATGATGTGTCTAACAGTCTCAATAATCATTATGGAAAGTTTCGTGCAATTTGAACGACGGGCTCTCAAGTTATGATGCACGGAGCCAAAAAGGTATGGTTTTTTTCGTAGGCTATAACTTGGCTGAAAATGGTTTAAATGAGCTCAAATTTTCATAAAAGATGCATTTCAAGTTGATCTACAATTTTCTATTAAATTTTCAAATTTTGAAGTTCATCACTATCAAAAAATTTTATGAAGAAAAAAAGTTGAACTGGGCAAAAAAACATTTTCTTCAAAATTTGAAAATTTAATAGAAAATTGTAGATCAACTTAAAATGCATATTTTATAAAAATCTGAGCTCATTCGAACTATTTTCAGCCAAGCCTACGAAAAAAAACCATACCTTTTTTGCTCCGAGCATCATAACTTGAGAGCCCGTCGTTCAAATTGCACGAAACTTTCCATAATGATTATTGAGACTGTTAGACACATCATATCCAAATAACAGCCTGAAGGGACAAACTTTGGAAAAGTTTTTAAAAAATTTTCCGGGTGACGTCTACATCTGAAAGTATTCTGAAAATGTTCGACGTTCAAAAAACTTATGAGTGTGTTACTGAAGACTTTTTCTATATTTGACAAAAAAGTTTATGAGTTTTGGACAAGTTTAAAGAAAGTTATGGATCGCTGAACAAAGTGACCCTCACCATTTCTCGCCACTGTAACTGGCTTAGAAATCGATTGAGATTGAGTTGCTTGAGTTTTGGATAAAACTTGAGACAATTACTAGGAATAGTGTTCCAGAGAAGAAATTGTATTTTATTTAAAGAGTGAGATTTTGAAAGGTTAGGCATTAAAAAACAATTGTTTTAATGTGCATGTATCCCTGAGAATGTCCACGTAGTGCATGTATTTTCGGGAAAACAATTCAAAAAAACAGCAGTCCGAGGCGGTAACGAGAAATGCGCCAGCTGACAGATGTGTGTCATCAAGGCTGCTAGCGCGCTTCCCGTTGTCCGAGAGGACTACACCGCGAACAACGCGGAAAGATGTAGTTTTCAATTTTCACTTTCTTGTTCTGCAAGAAAAAGAAAGAAAAATCACTATTTTGCTCCATAAAATGATGAATAGTGAGGAGGAAGATTTGCTGACCAACGAGTTCGCTCCAACTCGACGAGATGAACTTCAGATTCACAACAAAAAAATTTCAGAAGTAAGAAACATTCGAAAGAATTGTGAATGAAACTCGATATAATTTACTTCAGGTTACAAATTGGCTCAAATCGGCATTTTCGGAAGACGAGCCTCACAAACGAGTATTATATCTGACAGGACCGACAGGATCAGGAAAATCCACAGTTGTTGATGTTTTGTGCAAGGAACAGATTGTCGAGTTGATTGATTTCGTTCCTGAACTTCTTCATGATGAAAATTTGCAATATGAGAAGCATGATTTCAGTCAACTCATAAATTTTCTAATTAGAAGACATGCGAGTTTGATTAAAGGATCGAAAAAAATAGTTCTTTTCGTTTCGGAGCTTCCCGATCAAGCATACTCGTAAGGCAACAGCTAAATAATTTCTCTTGACTTTTACAATTTTCAGAGACCCCGTAACATTCCGGCACGAACTTCACGACGCTCTCAATGTTATCCGACATCCTGTGATTCTCTGTCTGACCAATGATATTGCATGCTGGAATTTGAATCCCGACAGATTATTTACAAAAGAGTACATTCATGTTGGTCTCATATTTCTCCATTTCTGTTTCTAATACTTGATTTTCCAGGCAAATTATATAGATACGATTGTGTTCAATCCTGCGGCATTGACATTTCTCAAGAGGGCATTGGATAGAGCATCGGAACTTCTCCCAACACCGTTATCGAACTCAAAACTGAACGTAATCGCCGAAGAAGCTCGTGGCGATTTGCGAGCTGCAATGAACATGCTTCAGATGAATTCAGTAGGCCCGAATGCAGATAGAAGAACTGGGAGAGGAGTGATTTGTACATCGAAAGCGAATAAGGACGAAGCGTTTCATATGCTCGGAAGAGTTCTCTATGCGAAACGTGTCAATCCAAATGCTCCGGTCCTGTCGAAGGTGACAAATAAGTGGCGAAAGAGGGCGTCGTTGCCGGAACCAAAAGAGAGAACAGATTTGGAACATGATCCCACGGATATTATCATGATGTCCAGTATGACATCGGAAACACTCATCGCATTCTTATTCGAGAACGAGCACGTCTTCTGTTCAAAAATCTCCAACTATCGACATGTTATCGAAGCGTTTTCCTTCTGCGATGTTCTGACCGCCGACTGGAATACTGCTAGAGCACTGCCAGATGAGTATTCTGCACAGGTTGCTGTGAGGAATGTTATGTGGTATAACTTCAAAGAATCTCGCCCGGAAGCTATGCATTCAATGACTCGACCAGCGTTAAGAGATCTTGAAAAGCAAATGGCAACGACAAGGAATGAAGTTCGAAAATTGCCAATGATCGGAAACTGCCAATTTTCTTCCTTGTAATAAACTTACTATCTAACTTCGTCATTATCTTTTTGGTTTTCAGAACGGCTCCATACCAAACAATCATCCAAAATATCAACGACGCGGAACGAATCGAAACGTTTCTCGCGAGACCGATGGAAGTTAGTTGGAAGCTTGGCAAAGATAAAATCGAAGAGAGACTAGAGAAAACGGTTCGAGAGTTTTCTTTCTAAATGGTATTGAATTCGAAATTCCAGTATGCGCTATCATTCAAAGGAAGGAAGAAGCCTCTTTATAAGAAACAGCAGTTGAGACCAGCGACGAGAAAAGTGGAAGACGTGAAGGAGGAGGAAGACGAGAAGTACACAATCGAGGATTCCAGCGACGATAGTTTTGATGATTTTTAACTTTTGTTTTATTGATTTCACTTTTTACCTGTAACCAGTGTTTTTGTGTCATAATGTGAAGTTTTTAATTCCTTCGTCAATTTACATCTTGCAAGTGCAGCAAGTGCAGCATTATGCACGTCAAAAATTAGCAGTTTTCGTGATGCCCACTTAACAACGTGTGCTCCCTTCTTTTTCTCATTATCCGTCAAAAGATCTAGAGCAAAGATCAAAACCACTGATAATGAACCCCTATAAAAGGTGGTTTCTCTGTCTACTATCCCTATCGAGTCTAACTCAATCCAGCTGTAAAATGGCCCAATCCGTCCCACCAGGTGATATCCAGACCCAACCCAATGCCAAGATCGTCTTCAACGCGCCGTACGACGACAAGCACACCTACCACATCAAGGTGATCAACTCGTCCGCCCGTCGCATCGGATACGGAATCAAGACCACCAACATGAAGCGCCTTGGCGTCGACCCACCATGCGGAGTTCTCGACCCAAAGGAAGCCGTGCTTCTCGCCGTCTCCTGCGACGCCTTCGCTTTCGGACAGGAGGTGAGAAGAATTGGGGATTCTTTCCAGTTCTCAACGTGTTTGTTTCAGGACACCAACAACGATCGCATCACCGTTGAGTGGACCAACACCCCGGATGGCGCTGCCAAGCAGTTCCGTCGTGAGTGGTTCCAAGGAGACGGAATGGTTCGCCGCAAGAATCTCCCAATCGAGTACAACCCATAGAACTCGTTTCGAGCCAACTGTATTCTTTCGTATGAAATATCATTTTTTGGATTTTGTTTCTGTTTGTTATCTGTTCGATTTGCTCTACTGATCTCTTATGACCGCTGGTTTCGCATAGTGTCGGAGCTCCTTTTTTTGATCCAGACTCCTGAGAATGCTTTTGTGGAATCTTTGAATTCTGGAATCTCTGAATCTGAACCTAAATCTGAATTTGGAAACAACACAGTGTACAATTGTCTCATTCAAATGTGGAATTCTCGGAAGAAAGCGTGATGTAAAAGGTAGAAAAAAAAGGAAAGGATCTTCCATTCGCAGGCATTCAAAACCTCAGAAATCGTCCAGACTTCAAGATGCGAACGTCTTTCGTCTCAATTGGATTAAAGAATGTATGCATTTAATGTCCAGTTGGTCGACTTTTGGACTTTCCACGGTTTCGCAACACTCAAAATATAGAGAAAACTCAGAATTGAAATCATCAAATCTTTATATCAAAGAAGCGGAATGCACTGGTTTCGTATTGTTCGGTGAAGACGCCGGAGTGATGTCAATCAATTCTTCGATGAATCTGTTGATGTCCTTGTTGATCGGATCCTTCTTGCTGCTGCCACGTTTTCGCTGAAACAAGTATTGCGTTTTCACAAAAGCAGAAAAGCTCGCCCTACCGCAATGTAATCCAAAACCACCGCATAGACACCAGCATACTGTGCATACGATTCGGTGGCACCGGGACGCTGCTGTTTGATTTCTCTCATGATTTCACTGATCTGAAACAAGTATAACTAGTCTAGTGATACTATGATATGACTGACGTTTGGCTCAATTCCATTGTTCAACTGATTGATGGCGTAGAGAGCACCGATGAAACTGCAAGCACGACCACACCCGAACACGCTGACAACGCAGACTCCAGCCGTTTGAATCTGAAAACTTGGAAAATTCCGGAATTTTTTCTAACTAAAAGTTACCTGCTTCTCTGTGAGGAATTGATGAATCATCTTGATGATGGGTCTTGTCTTCGGTGCCTGCTGACGATGCTGCCATAGAGCATGATGATGCAGCTGACACATCACAGAGTCCGAGTTTCCCTCTGGCAGCACCTCGATCGTGTACTCTTTCGGATCTCCAGCCACTTCTGCCTTCCGATTGTTGATGAACATCTTCCCAATGTACTGATATCCACCGTATTCATCTTTGAACAGGGAGGTGGGCGTGTTTTTGAGTGCTCTATCCGGAACCATCAAGTAGACTAGAGTGATGTTCTCCTGGTAGATCATGTGCCAGAAGTCCTCGACGAAACTGTCGTTCTCGAACTGGGGCAACTGGGCGACGATAAGTTTGTGATTGAACTGAAAACCTTTTTTTTTCCAATGAAGCAATTCTGTGAAACTCACATCCTTCATCGTAATCAAACTGGCATTGATGTAGTTGACGTCGTCGTGTCCTGGACGATTCAGAATGATTCGATTCTCATCGTAGATTTTTGGAGAGCCCTGTCTGTTTCTGGTGATGTTCGCGTCGAACGCCTCGGTGGTCTTGTTGCATACAAGAGAGTCGAGGAATTCGAATTCGGTGCGGATCTTTCGAATGTCTGGAAGGGAAAAGTTGCATTGAGATGCCTCAGCTCTTCAGATTAACTTTATCATATATTGTCTGAAAAAAAAATACAGGTCTTATGGTATGCCGTAATAACTCGATCTAAATTAGAATTTTGAAGATTTCGATTTAAGATATAGAATCTCCTTGTAACTACGAAAAAGTCATGAAAACTCCATAATCAACTAACCCTTGTTATTGTTGAAAAAGTTGAGAGCCGCCGGCATGCCCAGCCAAACTTTTGGCTTTCGAACTGTTGCTTTTGGTGGTGTTTTAGGAGTCGCTGGTTTATCTTCCTTCTTCTCTTCTTTTTTCTCTTCTTTTTTCTCTTCTTTCTTTTCTTCTTTCTTTTCTTCTTTCTTTTCTTCTTTCTTTTCTTCTTTTTTCTCTTCCTTTTTCTCTTCCTTTTTCTCTTCCTTTTTCTCTTCCTTTTTGTCTTCTTTCTCCTTCGCATCCATCCGAACAGTCTCCTCTATGTTGATTCTGGTTGGCTCTTCTTTGGTCTCTTCCTTCTTGTCCTCCTTACGATCGTCTCTCTTCTCCTCCTTCTTCTTCACCACCTCCTCCGGCTTCCCGTACTTCTCCCTCAACTCATTGGCCTCTCGAATCTCTTCCCTCTTGATCTCAACCATCAGATCGATCGACGATGGTGTCGGAACTGGCTCGACATCTTCTGTCATGTCGACGGAACTCAGAATCTGGCTCATTCGACTTCTGACCGGTTCGGATTCACGAGACGCGCTGCTTCGGCTAGTGTTGCATTCTTTCTGCAAATCGAAAAGAGAACTGCCTGGGATTTCTTTATTATGTGCTCACCGAAACCGACTTGTTGAGAGAAGTGGTGTTCCTCTTCCGATTCGTGAATGCTGCTCTCACTTTTGAAACCTTTGATAATGGTTCAGGTGTTCTAAAATTCGTCCGTTTCCTATCATCAAATTCACCATCAACTCACTCTGATCCCTTCGACGTCTTCTTATTCTTCGCATTGTTGCTCTCGGCGCTGCGTTGAGCCCTCTGACGCAAGGTCTTCTTCACTCGAGTAATCACTGACTTCTTTTCCGGCATCTTCTTCTTCTTCTTCTAATGTGTGTGCGTGTCGCTTTTAAAAATTTCTTCCCGAATCGAAATTGACTTTTTTGTCGCGTCTCGAGATTCTTTGCGTTTTTCCCAATCAGGGAGGGAATTAAGGAAATGAGGGAGAGTCGGAAGGAGCCGAGAGGGGAGAGTTTGGATTTTCGATGAAAACGTGGATTCTGTGAGGAAAGCCACATAATTCGAGAGAAAATGTGAGGTCACGTGGAAAATAGGGAGTTTGGAATGAAACTTCAAATTCTGAAGAATCGAGGTGAAGATCTTGATGATCTTCAACACAACATAACTGGCTTTTGGTAGGAACTGTAAACTTTCGACCTCTGCCTTCCAGATTGGAACTTCCGACTTCCGAGTTTTGAAATGTTCTTGCCTGGAACTTAAGGCTACTTTGTTGACCACAGCTTTTCATAGAATCAAAGATTTTGAAGTTCAGAACCCTTCAAGCACCGATCTCCTTATCAAATTCCCTCCTGATTCCTTTTCCGGTGATATCATCATCCCGATTCCCAAGTATCATAGTTCATCCGGTCAATTATTCGCAGTGCATCGAACCGTTAACTCATCTGTGTCTAGACTACAACAACTACGGGTGTACCCTGAAAACTACGAGATCAAGATGATCTTTTACAGAAGTTCTCACTCAGATGAGTCCAGAACCTTCACGTCACTGTACTCTCTTCTGAGGTGCACACCGTTTCCTCTGGCTACCCCCAAATAGCTTCCCCGCCCTTGTCTGTCTCAATTAGCATCAGTTGCAGCAGTGTGATTGTTTTGCGTTGAGAAGATTCGTGGGTGGTTGACGCGAAGGATCGAGAAAACCAAGACGAAAAAGAAACATCGGGAGACGAGAGGGGGAGAATGAGGAACATGTGATGATAAGAACAGGTACGTGCAAAACTGATGAATGATAGCGGAGGGAGATGGTGGGAAAGGATAATAAGAAAGAGAAATAGCCATTTGAAATTGGTTCCTTGGTAGCTATCCGAGAAAAGCGGAATTCCGTCTTCAGTTTTCCGTAGCTGAAAGTTTCATTTCCGCCCATCTCTGGTATCATTATGACTTATGAGGGTTTTGAGCGGTGGGTGCCTAGAACTGTAGAACAAAAACTAAGTGACTTGTGTTCATGGTGAAAAATTAAACTTTTCAAAGTGGTTGAGTTTTTATTCTGTCCGTTTTGAGCATTGAGAAGTCAACGGTTTCTGAAATTCTGAACTTCCGAAAATTGATCGATTTCTGAATATCCGTTGAATAAGCTTTCCATTCATTTACCGTAAAACCTGTAATAGAAGCACATGTGCTTCTATTTTTCAAAGGTGGTCTAGGGTGTGCTACTATTACAGGGTGTGCTTCTACCAGAGGGTGTGCTTCTATTTTTTAAACTTTTTGTTTTGAAACTCAAAAATTCAGAAAACTGTCCGAACCCATATTTAGACGGTTTTCGTAAGTAGCTTTCTTATAGAAATGGTCCATTTTTTCCTCTTCATCACCCATTTTTGACATTTTTTTGGGAAGAACACTTGAAAATCCCTGAAATCGGAGCAAATTCACGTTCACCTCGATGAAAACCACTCATCAGACTGTGCTTCTATTGGAGGGTGTGCTTCTACTACAGGGTGTGCTTCTATTTTTCAAAGAAGCTCTGGGGGTGTGCTACTATTACAGGTGTGCTTCTACTAGAGGTGTGCTTCTATTACAGGTTTTACGGTATTCTTTGTTCAAATCGGTTCACCGAGTTATTATGAGTCAAAACATTTTGAAAACCCTGAAATTCGGGCACTACAATTTCGAAAACCTTGAATTGGCTCCCTCCAGAATTTAAAAGTTTGCCACAAGTTACAAGACTACAAGACACACATCCTAAAATTATTGTTTGATCGTCAGAAGCACCCCTCCCTATCCTTTCATTTCTCACTTCATATATCCGAATGGAAACATTTTGATAGGAGGGATGATAAGCCTCTCATCAACAACACACGTACACGACCCTATTCTCCTTCTGTCATGATGATACACTTGCATAGAGAACTATCATATTGAAACAAAACTGTTCTTTGCTCGAAGTGACCATAACGAGATTCCTTCTGAAAAGGGAAGGGATGTTTGGTTTCATTCCAAGGGATCGACGGGATTACATTTCGGTTTCTATTCTACATACAACACGATTCTGACACGCTGCAACAATCAACTCCGAAAGTGTACGGTATGCGATGAATCGTGGGAGAGAGGGCGGAGTGGGAGGATCACGATTAGTGGGTTAGGTACGGTAGGGGGATCCGGGGACTACAAATCACAGAATGTGTGATAAGGGAGGAACGGAGAGTGCATCCGGAATTTGAATAATTCAATGATCAAATAGTAGGGGAAAGTCACCTATAGAGATGTTACCGTGGCATTTGAAAGAAAGCCAATATGCTGGTTTTTCAAAGAGAACTTTTCATTAAAATCGAAACATCATCTTCAGTCATCGTTACGATCTAAAGAGCCCAATAAAAACCATGCTTTATACGCAAATGCTGCTTCCAACAATGTGTCGGAAAATGGCTAACTTTTCCATTTCATTGGGAGGTCTGAAAAACAATGGCACCAAGTTACAACATGGGCAGTTTCTTGTCCAAAACTTCAAAAGTTTGGGTCCGTCGTGATCCTACCTGTCTATTCAGGGAGAGCTGCAAATCAAAAGTCACATTCTTCTCGTGATGCGTTTTAGGCGATTCCACTATCAAATAATGGTTCCAGCTAGACATCAGAAGTTCTAGGCAACACAGCGAAAAAACGTTTGATCGAAAATTTGAGATGGAGCACGCACGGTGTTGCAAACGGGTACTCGAAGCAAGCGCGCTTTGTCGCTAACTTTCCTGGCAAAGTGCCAAGATCAGCAATTGGCATTGTGCCAATGAATTTTTCAGTGATAATTTGCACAGGGGCGCTACGCAGCGACCGCGTCACAGCCGCAACGCGCCGGAGAGCATTCGAACAAACTCAAGCGCATGTACCCTTTTGCAACCCCGTGAGCACGTCATCAACACTTCTGGAAGACTAGAGCCGTTGGTACAGCGGAAATCAATATCTTTGTGTCTCTGAAAATTGTACTAACAAAAGATTAATCGGAGTGAAGGTCTGATGAACTTTGGATGCTGTATCTGAACCGGTTATGGATACAGTACCCCTCATCTCACCTCTCTATATACGATTTCTGCAACCAAAGAAACTTCTTCTTCTCACCCATCCAATACACGAAGATCAAACAGTTTCTATTCCTTTTTCAAAGATAAAAACAAAACTTGAAACAATCTCCTCCCCCCTTCAAAACATCATTGAAACAATGCGCAGTGCACGTGATATGAATTCTCTCCTCAAAATCAGGATCAAAATGTGGCACTCGGATATCGAAGGATTTCGGATCAAAGAGATCACTCTCAGAACATCGTCGCGTTCCTATCAGTCTCCGCCCCTTTTTGCGGACATCTTCGGGAAAAAGGGAAACCACGTTGTGTAGGGAGGGAGATGAACTTTCGGGAGAAACCGCCCATTTTTCTTCCAGAAAACGAAATCCATAAAATCACAGGGAATCCCTAAATCTGATCTTCTTTCCAGTTTCCATATGATTTCTGTCTTATTCTTGTTCATTTTATTCACTGCTAGCTGTTCAAGTCTAAAAGTCAAATCAGAAATCGATGTGACGAAATATGGGCTGACACAGCAGGAGATTCTGAAGTCTCCACACTACAAAGATAAGGTTTTCAATATTCCAATGAACACAGAGTCTGGAGAGGAGCTTCTCGAGCATTGGGCGGTCCAAGGATTCTCGGGAGTCGTGGCGGCGATTGCCACTAGAAGGTGAGAGGGATTACTGTAGACTGTGTTACAATCTGTTATCGAATTTAGCTGATTTTTCAAATTTTTAATAAATACATTTTCTGCTAAGTTTTCATATGTTTTGACAACTTTTCTCGTAGAAAGTCCATCTAAAATGAACTAAAATTTGGATTTCAGTTTTCAAACTTTTTTTTCCTTTTTGATGGTGTTCCTGTTACTGATGATCATCGCCTCAAATCTAGAAATCTTGAAGTCCGTATTTAGTTCACTGGGAACAACTATCTTAGTTTTTTTTCAGGCTATCCCTCGTCGAAGACTATCAAAAGAAGAGTCATGAAAAGTGCTCATCCGAAGCTGAAACTCTGGCTGAGCATGCAAAATGTCTCATTCAACTTGAAGATTATGCACACAGAAATCGACTGATTCACAGAAAGCGATTATTTGTTAGAAGTGAGCTTTACTACAGTTTTTGAAGAATAGAAATCTTTCGTTCTTATCATGTTCTCCAAATTACTAGAGTATTCCATTCTAGAAATGCGTCGACGAATCGACAAAATGGAAACACGAACTACGATGGCTCCGATTTCCGAAGAAGAGCTTCAGAGAGAAAAAGAATGGGTCGGATCGTTCAGGTTTCGAGCGAAACGAGAAATTAAAGTGCACACAAGAGACAGCTACACACTGAAAGCGAACAAGGAGATGACTCCATTCGGATTGGTGACGAAACATTTGACAAGTGCAGTGAAGATGTTGAAGCAGACGGATAAAGTTTCAAAGTGGCAGGATACGATAGAAAGGATTGCAAAGAAGGCGGATGAAATCAAGGAGCAGAAAAAGATGGAAGATTTCATGCAGAAGAGGCTGAGTGTTTTCACTGATGCAGCGGTGAAGATGAAGAAGAGTAAGAAGTTGGCAAAGGATGACAGTTTGAAAGAGATGAACGAGTTGGAGGAGTTCATTGATAACGATCAGATTCGGGATGTCTTGAGAAATCGGAAAGAAAAGATGACCGAGCAGGAAAAGTTGCTGATGATTCCGATGAAGATGATGAGAGATGGTAGTTTTCACAAACAGTTACCCTAAACCTAGGAAATAATTTTCAGCTGCCAAAATGAGTCTTGGTATGACTGGATACAATACGACAGACTTTGATAGGAAGATTGTAAGAATCATCAGTCCGAGAATTATGAGTGTGATTCCACAGGAAGAAGAGGCCAAGAATAACGAGGTTAGGTTTCCAGTCCTAGGGGGCCGTACAGGAAATGAGAGGTACTTCGCTTTCCGCCCTTGGCTGTCTGCAAAGATTCTCCCACTTCTGCATTCTGCCACTCAACTACTGAGAGGTGACGATCCTCTATATTCAAAATCCCGATTCTGAAGACCCATGATAATTTTCTCATTTTACAGATCGACGTACTCTCCCCATCGCTCTTCGCCCTTCACGACGATGGATCCGGTGTCGAAAAGAAGGCGTCCCTCGGAAACCTCCTGGGATCCCTTACCGACAACAAGGACTCTCAGGACTTCCTTGATTTCATCGTAGAAGCCACTGGAGTAAACGAAGCTATGGAAAGGGTCGAGAAGAAGATCGGAGAGTACCGACGGCTTAAAGACGACGCCATGGGAAGAGGTCCAGAAGGTCAACCACTATACTTCACGAAGGAGAACGTCACCGAGAAGTATCCTCATGAAGCAAAGAAGATCGACATGTTCGAAGCGCTCGATAAAACGTATTCAGATGAGCAACTGAAGGAAATGAACAGGACAGGCTACACAATAATGCGTCACGATCAAATGGACTTGATATACGGAAAAGGGTCCGTGGGGGAGAACGAGAAGTTTTTGAGGACGGCGAAGGGAATGAGCAGACCACAGATTGATAGAGCAATTTTGGGTACAATCAAGGATTTGGCACATGAAAAAGTGAAGTTCGAGGCGAGAAGGAATGATATCGTCTTGTCGCCGATTACATTTTCCAACTTCATTTTGGATCCAGTGGTGAGTGAATTCGACTTTTGGTTTATGGACATTTATCTCTGTTCGAATTGATTTATTGTAAAAAGTGTTCACTGATAAAATGCAGGTTTCATTATGAACAACGAAAACCAGAAACCACATTGACTTCAAAAAAAAAGATTATTCTAACTAAATTTATTTTCAGTCCGTCTCCCAACCCACGATCCTGTCCCCCGTGATGCTCTGCTCTTTGATCCTCTCCCCTGCCATCTACGGAGTCATGATCATGTCTCCATGGCTCATGGTCCCAGTCATCATCTCTCCACGTCTTCTCTCCCCTGTAGCCGTCAACCCCTTCCTCATGGTTCCCATCATCATCTCCCCTCTTGCCTTCAACCCCTTCATTCTGTGTCCGGGCTCCATGAATCCATTCGTTCTTTCTCCTCTCGTCTTCGCCCCATTCATTCTCTCACCACAGGTGCTCACTCCCCTCATCCTAACACCTTTCTGTTTGGGGCCTATCATTCTGAATCCTCTGGCTCTGAGTCCATTGGTTCTTTCACCATTCGTCCTCTCCCCAACTATTCTCTCACCTCAATATGTCACTGCAGTTGTGCTATCCCCGTATGCTCTGAGTCCCGCGTGGGGATCCGATGGAGCCATGGTTACTGTATTCGCCTCTCCAAGTTGGCTATCTTAAATCGTCTTCCTGTTACAACTACATCTATGGGTCACACCTAAACTTCTCATCTGCCTACTATTACATGTACATTTTAATAATGTTGGGATTCTCGAAGAATCATCGCACTTGTTAAACCTAATAAATCAATTTCTCTTTCTTGCAAGTTTTCTGACGCTGTCGTCCGTTGGGAACAACTGAAGAAGACAAACAACTACTTGACCCGCGAAGAAACACTTCTTCACGATCGGCGCGACGAAAAGATTAATTGATAGGGATCAGGATGATACACCCAATTACACTGTTTAATGGAGATTGATGGAGTTTATTGTCGCGATACGGTTGGAGAAGCTGACGAAACTGATTCGGAGGTGATAGTGGGATAGGGGATGTTTCGAAAAGGTATTCGAGCACACCGGCTAAAAAAAGGAGTTCTTGAATCGTTGTGCATCCATGCAGAGAAAACAGAATGGAAGATGACGCTTTGTCAGGTAATCAAAACGACCGGTTTATTAGAAGAATTACGACAAATGTAAACATTTTTATTCACAAGAGGTCCCATTCATGATATCAATTAACGTCCACATCCATACAACTTCAAATCTGGAACTTCTTGAGCTGAAAACAACCGCAATACAAAAGCTCGAATCCTCTCGAGCTCCTACCTCATTATGAACGATCTCTCGACGCTCGACTTCCTTGGTCTTCTCAACTTCCTCAATGTAGGCAGCCTTCAACTCCCAGAATCTCATGGAGAATCTGGTGGCTTGGTCGAGAATCTTGGTGAGCAGGAAGACGTGAGCCGGGTGTGTAGAGTTTCTCTCGAGAGCCGGTGCAACCCATCTGGTTTTGAAGTCCGTTATAAGATTGTTGGTCTCGATGAGATCCTTCTGGATGAGGTTGATACGGGCGAGAATTTCGGCACGTTCCAAGTCGAATGGAGAGACCAACATGATCTGCTGGAAAGACTTGGAGGTGATACAGAGTCACAATTGGTTTGGTAATCTTTCACAAGGAGCTCGTTCGAATTCTTCGGTCCAACATTTTCCTGTGAGTTTGAGTCAAGGTTAAATAGACCTCTCAGATAGTGATGTTGAAGGTCGATTTTTGGAAACCTTGACCCAGATTCGAAATATTTGAGGTCAGTTTTCCTTGATTGTCATAACAAGTTCGACCCAAGAAATCGAACACTCTCCTTGTCAACCAACACGCTGACAACTGTCCTCTATCAGAATCTCGCCCAATTTCTAAAATGTGACATGAAAATGACCCTCGATTCTGATAGAGCACACTTGCGAGCGATGAATAATAGAACTAGAGAAAGCGAAAAATCAGAGCTCAAAATCTAGACAGATTGTGAAACCCAACCATCTACTGTAGACCACGCCCCTTGCTCTTTTCAATTCTCTTATCTGCCTAACATAAAAGAAGGTTGGCAGCTGTAAAACAGGTGTAAGCGATATGAGATGGCACAGTTTTTGTTGAAAATGGCACGAGGAAAATGGGTTTGTTGACAGTTTCAGGGAATGTGGGAGCACTTTTGAGATACTGATTGCGCGTTTTTCAGGCATCACAATTATACAGTATTATTTAAAACTACAGAAAAACTGTCTGAGATGAATCTAAGACCCTATGGGAGGTTCGGACTCTGGTTTCAGTTATGAAATGGGTCGAAATTCATCCATGAAAAGTGCTAATTTTTGTCGAAATTGCGAAAATTTCGAACCTCTGTTTTTAACGCGACTTAACGGTCTTGACCGTGAGTTTCAGAAAAAGTTAACTTTTACGAAAATGAAGTTAAAGAGTTGCTTAATAAAACCACAAGTTTTCAGAACAATCGGAACTTTGGAAGCAACTTTTTCCAACGTTCAAAATTGATGATTTAAGCGGAAAAGATCAATCATTTCAGTGAACTTTTCGAGTTTGATTTTTGACTGAAAAACCGAGGAGTCTTTTCAACAGAAAATCGAAATACGACAAAAAGGTTGTGGGAAAGTGAAAACTGGAGGAAACCAACACCATCACTCAAAAGAGAGGGGAATAAAAAACTGTTTTGCTCTCCTCTTTTCCCATAAAACCTGACCTTTTATGAAAGGAAATCGCATGTTTATGGTTGCTCTCTTCTCTCTTTCTCCTGTTGTGTTCGGTTCGAGAAACAGTCATGCAAAAATAAAAAATAATTTAAAGTGATTCAAGCAACTTGCACTTAAGGAATGAGTCATGATCTAGAGCTTTTTTTATTTGCGCTACCTGATTTCGATTTTTTTTTCTATACACTAAAAGTTGTTTGAGTTGCCCAAAGAGTATTTCAAAACTTTAATTTTTTCATTCCTAAATTTCAGAATTTCAGACTCGCCAGAGCTTCAGAAAACTTAAGACGGAACTCATTTCTTTGTCAACAGAAATGGAACACGGAAGACCGAGTTCCACTGGTATCCATTCGAGACAAAATCTGGGAACTCTGAAAATTTCTAGTCTTCTTTCAGTTTCCTTTCTGTTCTGTTGTTTCTGACAATCTCATTGACCCTTTAATTTGAAAAACTTCCTAGGAAAGAAACATTTGTATATTAGCTTCATTTGATTCGAAACTAGTCAAAATAATATGTACACTTATTCACAAGAGAAACACAAGAAGAGTACAGAATAAAGTATAAAAAATGCAGGGAAATAGAAAGAAAGACATGGATTTGCGAGAAAGACAATCATTGGGATGATAGAACTAATCAGATTCTAGACGATATAGTAAACTAGAAAAAAGTGAATTCCAGCATTCATCGGTTCTCCAAGTTCAATTCTCCTCCTGACTGGCCAGTGGATCTTTCAACGACTCCAACTGCTGCTCCACAGCCTTCGCCTTCTTGATCGTTTTCTCCCTGATATGGTTGGAGAGCAAGTATTCGTAAGTTTGAGCCATGGACGATTTCTCGGTCTGATCGAAAAAGCTCTTGCGATCGCTCTCCGAGAGACTTGGTGCGACTCGATTGAAGTTTTGCGACTTGTCGAGGAGTCCTTGGAGACAGCTTTGGGAGTAGTTGTCGAGTTTTTGGATTTCTTTGTAGAGTCCGTTTCTTTGGTTTTGGAGGGCTTCGATGATGTCGGACATTTTCTGGAATAAGGAGAGGTTATAGAAGCAAAGAAGTCAGAAATGGGAAGATTCAAGTGAGGAGAGTAATATCCAAAACAAAGAAACTGAGACGGGAAGTCAGAATCATATGACCATTCAAGATGGGTCTATTCAGAAATCGAAAGCTTAAGGAACGTGGGAGTTTGAGATCTGCTTAATTAAGTAATGAGTTTTGTATAACAGACTGCACGATGTTCTTAGAAGATAATAGAGCAAGGAAATTAAAAAAAACGAGCTGCCTTGACTTTGCATTGTGCTCTCAAATACAAAATGTTGAAGAGTTTATATATCGAAGAATTGGTTATTCAAGATTTTTCGGAAATTCCGATTTTCCCACAACTTGGAATCTAGTTGTATTTCGATTAGAACATATCCAATAGTTAATGCAAAACCAATTCCAAACGTCAAATCGACGAACATGCCGGAAAACCATATAGCGCGCTATATGACTCTTTCGGAAAAATGCGGTTTCCTACCTTTTGAAAATGGTTTGCTCATTTTCAGAGCATTATATCCAGCCGGAGTGCTCACGACTGCCCGGATTTCTATATACACATACATGTTGCTCTCTTTTAGAACTCTCGAATGAGCCGTGAGAACTAAACCATGTGATTGGTCACACTTTTCTAGAAAGAGAGTCTCTAAACTTGCGCTCGCTGAAAGAGCGAAGGGAAATATACACTAACTCTGAAACTAGATGCACACACTTCTCTCTGGAAGCAGGTGATTATATATACTGGTTCTAGAGAGTGCAGATAAACTAAGAGAGTGCAGACGTAACTAATCTTCTGCTCGAGAGAGCCCATATATACATTGTGCTTCCTCTTTCCCCCGTCTTATGATGACGTAAAGAGAGGAAGAAGTCCCGAACAATTTTCCTTCTGAATGAGTTCAAGAGACTAGCACGCTCCTGCGCGTGATGTTGATGTTCCGTGGAAAAGAGAAGAGAATCAGGAAAAGATTCAGAAAGGTCTAGACATTCATCTCTGGCGTTGAAGAGGAAAAAAGTGTTTCAAGACTCTCCTCGTGAATAATTTCCGATTTTGGTTCGAAAAATCAAAACCGAAACCCTTGGAAAAAAACTTGCAAAGTGTCACGATAGTGAGTGTCTAGACAGGATAATGTGATAAGCGCAAGGTTTCGTTGATACCGGAATCTTTTTTTTTCGGCGGTTCTAAACTGGGAGATCGAAAATCATGGAGGTATTTTTTTGCAAACCAAATGGGTCTTTTAAAAAATGTTCGAGAAGAATGCGAAAAGCTCTGGACAGCTAAGACTTATTTTGGACTTGCTTATGATGTGAGAGACTCTATTTTTTTCAGAAATTTGTTCACGAAACCTCGAGAGTCTGTATGAGTTTCACTCAAATTTCACTCAAAACATCAAGCTCACAATGCTATCGGCAGGGTTGGAATTGGGATTTTTCGAGGAGATTCATAAATTTCAGTTACAGACTGCAGCGATTCATGTCTGGTCAGTCCCAGAGGAGAGCATTTTTCGCACGAACTTTCTCACTGGTAGATCAAAAATACTACTTGATTAGATCTACCAGTCTTATGTGAAAAAGTTCGCGGACGCATTTACTGTACTCGAAGATTAAAAATGTTACCCTTTCAATGTGAGTCCAATTTGATCTACTAGTCCTGAAAAGCGCGAATAAATTTGGGCAACAAAAAATGAGATGTAACGTGTTGCCAAAACTCTCGAAACGCTAATGGATAGATCCTGGTTTAAGTTAGTTTATCATGTTTGAAATCACCGAGAGTTCCCTAACTAAAGTTTGCGAATCAAATGAAAGATAGATCAGAAGAGATCTGAGATCACATCTTTGATGATTTCAGCTTAATTAGCCCTAATTGAAACTGAACTTCAAAAATATGGTCTGCATTTGAAAAAAAAATCAAGTTCTGGTTGACTTCGAATCGAATCCAACACCTGGCTGCCAAACATAGAAAAGCTTCGAGTTTAGTCAGCCCTTTGATTTTCTTAAAACTAGTCAAGAGCATTCTACACTCGAAGAGGCTCTGAAACACCTAATGAACTTCTCGGAATGCACGTCTTCTCTGCATAACGAAGCCTATTTTATATTGGCAGAAAGTGGGAGGAGAGTAACCTCTCTCCAATCTCTTGCATCGTCTAGACGTCGCGAGAAAAGAGAAAGGATGGTTTTGGGAGATAATTTTGAGAGAAGCAGAGAGACTTTGTGTGCGGGCTACGTTTTCTCTCGAAACATTCAGAAGAACAAAATGTCGAGGTCAACGATCCGGTGGGTAATATCGTCTCGGGTGTTCTAAATGATAAGAGTATTCGGTTCAGATTGTCGGTTTTTGCAGTGGATCATTACCGAAGGGCAAATGAATGTATGTGTGATGATCGGAGAGATCAGTGAAACTATCGGAAATGCGAAAGAGATCTTTTCCCCCCAAGGAAGTAAAGGTCAAGAAACACGGTGGTCTGGTTCCTGATTTCATGTGATCTTCTATAAAAGTACAAACGCCGTGACAAGTACGGCATGGTATGACTGTTCAGTGAGAGATCGGATCGACTAGATAAGAGTCTTCTGAACTCTTGGCCACATTTCAAACCTTGTTCAGTGACGCGACGAAGGAAAGCATCGGGTTCGGGAGGTCACTAGAAATGTATAAGGTTGTCACAAGGTTTATATATTCTTTTGAACAACTTTGGTGCAGCTGATATACCTCATTGTGATCTACAGTTTGTTTGTTGAAGCTTTTTACAACATTTCCAGTTCCGGACATACAGTAGCGTGCGGTAAGATATATAGTATGACAATTTTCAGTGCAAAATCGTTGAATATGGTCAGCTTTGAGCAACTGCGATAGTACTTTCCGATCATCAAATTTTCCTGAATGTTGATAGACTCATTGAGCAACACTAGATCTTCACTTTGTAATTGATAACTAAATGAGAACCGTAAAATAACAGACGTCAAAAAAAGTGAAAAAATCACTGTTTGGCCTAAATTTGAGGTTACGTCAGTGTATGCGATCTAATAGACTCGGAGAGGTTTTCAAAAAAGGTATCAGCTCCAAAGTGAAAACATAGCGTTGCCTAATAAATCCACAATTTTCAGAAAAGTCGGGTGATCTGAAAGTACTTTTTCAGTTGCTCAGTTTTTTTAAACCATGAGACTAAAGTAACTCCAATGGAAAATATTTTTCAGGCTACAAGCCACATCAGACGAAAAAACTCTCACTCTCAGGAACTGTGAAAAAAAGAACATTTGAAAACGAAAAGAATTACACTCCAAAAAAAAAAGTTGAAATCGAAACTCCCCTCGACTATTTTTCAACCGCAGACAAGACACCTGCTACATATGTCTCCCGGAGTGCGCGCGGGGCGGGATGGTTGAAAACAAACACATTACTTTTAGTAGAATAGAAGGAGATCGTTTTTTTTTCGAAACGAGAGAAAAATTTGTCTGGAACATGACAAGAGTTTCGATGAAAACAAGTGGACGTTGGTGCAGGTGGTGACGGCGGTGACAGTAGCGAATCGTATAGTTGAGGAAGGAAGATCTTGAGAAATTCACACAACGGGATGACAGATGTGAAGAAGTGGAGCTGTTCAGGGGGATTACTGTGAACCCAGGAACAACAGAGGGAAAGATCGAGATGTACAGAAGCTTCTGAAGCGCATTTTGTGATAGACAGACGGAAGTATTCCGACTCATCCTTCTGGCTACAGTAACTTCTCAAAACTTTTCTTGAAAGTTCGCCGACGATGAGCGAACAGTAGCAATCATCTTCTTTTTTTGAAACTAAAATAATTGGAAGGTTCGATTCTCATCACCCCGATGTTCTTCAGAAAAAAAGCAGCGTGAAAAATCAAAACGACGCTGAATATCCTCGTGAACTTTTCACGTGGATTCTCACCATTGAAGCCGCCCATTTTCATCATTATCTTTCTTACTGATTTCCCTAACTTTTCTCCTATTGTTTTTCGAAGTTCTTGTTTTCATTTTTCGGTATCCAGAATGACAGATGGCCACAAAACCAACGGCAATCGCCGTTCGCCGCATTTCGATTTGCCACCTGCGCATCCACGTGGCACCATTGCCAGTCGTCTAGGAACGAATGTGAATTTTCCAGATTCCCTGAAAATTTAACAAGTACCTATTTTCAGCTCTCTCCAAATCATCTGCCCAGCGGTTTTTGGTACCCACCGACATCTGGAGCAATGATGCCATACGGAATGATGCCTCAGCCACCACCACATTCCTACGAGCTTGCTCTCCGTCCACCCCCTCCTCCACCATCACAACAAATGCCAACGATGAACTCTATGGATACGGTAGGAATGGATGTTTGTTATTCATGTGTCAATTTTTTCTTCAGATTCAACTGATTCTGGCGGCACAAGCTCAACAGAATCAGCAGCATCGCGAGGAGATGGCGAGAGAGCGAGAAGCGAACAGAGAGTTTCAGCGAAAGGAGCGGGAGGCAAACCAAGCTTTCCAAGCAAGCCTTCTTCAAGTTTTCTTTCATTCCATGTTGGGAAGAGGCTTCCAAGGCGCGTCAGCTCTCGAACCAGTGCTGGAACCTGTACCATCACAAGAGCCAGATTCAGGAGCGGTTTCACCGCCGCCTCCTCCTCCCGAACAGACCACGCCCATTCAAGCGATCACGGGACTTGTGGAAGAGCCGAGCAGTGGAAAGCGCAGATCTTCAGAAGGAGAAGAGGAAGAGTTGCCAGCGAAAAGAGCTCGCAAAAGCACTCCGAGGTTTTGTTGACTTTTTCTGTGTTTCCAAAGAGATTCATAATTTTTCAGAGCTGCTGCTGCTCAAGCCAACTACCGTTTGAAGAAGTGATTCTAAACTTTTTTCTGTCTGTTCTCGATAAACTTTTTATTACATCCACGCAGTTTTCAATATGTTTTCTTTCCCTCGCTTTCAAAAACACTGGATCATTTGAATTTTCACAATCAGTTCGTTGAAATAGTTTCATCAACGAGGACGACCGTAACCAAACACTCCACTTCTTTTTTTCCCCTTTTTATTGCAATCCGTGACTCCATGCAACGGTCTCCAACTCGTTCTTGTACTTCCAACGACGTCGGTACGTATCTCGAACACTCCAAACTGAACTCTCCCTTTCCTTCTGACAAGAAACCGAATTAGAAGAGTTTTTCTGGATTTCGAGTCATTATACAGACCCTTATCTTGCAAAAAATATGAACAACCGGCCCCCAAGTGCAGTGAGATCCAAAGATAGGATAAAAAGAACAATTCATTAAGGTTGCGAAGTAATAATTCTAAGACAAAGGATATTTACGAAAATCAGCAAATCCAGTCAGAAATTTGTGAACAGAAGAATAAAAGTGTGAATGAGGTATGATGACATAATTAAACAAAAGGGATCACAAATTATGAGATATTCAGTCGTTCGGGACTGAGAGTGTGGGCTATTTCTCATTTTTCCAATTCGTTTAGGAAGTTCTCGAGAAAGTCATCGAGATATTTCTTCAGAAGTTTTCTCGTGAAACTTCGAGTAACTGTTCCTCGAGAACGCATGTCTTCATAGGCAATGTAGCAAATCAGGATAAACATTAAAAACAAAAAAGTCAAGAACGGAAGATAAATTGGAAGAAGATTTTTATCCAAGACATACCTCCAGAATCTGTTCAGTTTTGGAACCGATGAGTCTAGTTCTGAGTACTTTGTGTCTAAATTGAAGTGCGTTGTGTCTTGTTCGAAGTATGTTCTGTCTTGTTCGCGGAACGTTGAGTCTTGTTCGCGGTATGTTGAGTTTTGTTCGAAGTACGTAGTGTCAAACGATCCAGTTTGAGGGCTGAAAAATGTGTCAATTAGTAGTTTATGAACCTTCAAAACAAGGCTACGAATAGATGGAGATAGAGCCGAAGATTATTCGGCTTGAACATTTTCAAAAGTTGATGTGCTCTGAGAATTTAAGAGACATTCCCTAGAAAACTGTGAACAGGCTTTTCAGGTTTTCCTTTACGTTTTCCTGCTGTTTCGATTGAAACGTGTTCAGGAACCAGGAAACAAATTTTGAGATGTTTTGGTTGATAAGAAACAGATTACTGTCTCATTGAAAACCTGTCACATAACCTTTTCAACGCTCATGATTCTGCATTCGAATGACCCGAGAGGAGCTTTCATCTGGAAAGTTTTCGAAACTTTTAAAGTTTCAAGTTTATCGGCCTCAAAAATACAGGATCTAGTTTTTGAAGCGAACCAAACATTTCCTCCGGACTAATTCGGCTTGGATTCACTCACTGCTTGTTGGCAGATTCAGACTCGATTGCGATCCCGAGCAACGAATGAATGAATTTATTGACAAAATTAGCATTGTGATCTATGGGGGGGGGGGGGGG
>LR543387.1:474371-525197 GCA_900536305.3 Caenorhabditis sp. 40 LS-2015 | reverse complement strand
TGGGGGGGGGGGGGGGGGAACTGATGTGAATCGATCAACAAAAATCATGGATTATTTTTAATCATTTTGCATAAAAATATCAGCTGATTTTCAATACCGCTCTCAAGATTGAGGTGAGTGTTAAATGCGCTGACTGATGACCCGCGTAGCATGATCCCAGCCGAGTCAAAGAATAAAAATAAAAACATACTTTTCTACTATTTCGAAGTCAACCTCCTCCTCCATTAATCCCGTAACCTCCTTGAAGATATCACGCAGCGAAACCTCGTTCGAGTCAAACTGAAAGAGGAACAAGAGTTGTTGTTTGGTGGTTTGTTTTTAAGGTGGCTCATCCAATTCTTTTGTCAATCAACTAAACATTGAAACAAAAAGAAAAGAAAAATGAATACCAGCATATCCATAGTGTTATTTTCTTGCAGAACAAGTGCACGACCAGAATGTGGAATTGGCCAATTGAGAACTATTTTCAGAGGGCATGCGTCGTCAGCGATTTGAGTCCACTTTTCTGGAACAGAAAATATGGGATAATAGTAACTTGGGAGCTAGAAACGTGGTGTCAGCACCACCAATAAGAGGAAAAGATTTCCAACTCCCTTCAAATCACCCACTTGTCAATGTGCCTGCAGTCTCATCGATTTGTGGCTCATACTCGTACAGAATATACTTTCTCGGAGAGTTCACCATCCGTAACGTTTGGAACAGTTTCACAATCATCTGTCTCGCCGTCGTCTTGCTATCAATATCGATCACTTCCGTCGTGTTTTGAGGCAAGGTTATACCATTGATCTTTACTGTGAGAGTGGGTTCCGCTGAGGATTTTTCAATGCTCACATTATCAACAATTTGCGGTGGAACGACACGGATCTTTGTAAAGTCCAAATCCACACAAATGTGACCACTGAAATTGATTCCATCCTCGTGAAAAGTGATCTCCGTTTCTTGGGAAATTGAGTTGTATGCTTCTATCTTCCTCTCCAGATCAAGCTCCTCGTGCTCGGCAGTCCATTCGAATGGTGTCTCTTTCTTCACATACATCTCCACAACTTTCAATGACTCTGTGGCAACACGTTCCTTGGTTTCTTTTGTCTCGCTGACTTCTCTTCCTATCGTATCATCCCAGCCAGGATTGGAATACAGACATTCGAGAAAGGCATCGCCAAAGTCAAACATCTGGATTTCTGATTCCAGAAAAAGCAGGGTACCGTGATTCTGTAATTGAAAAATAAAAAAGGTGTCAATTTACAAAGTTCTATTAGTCGAAGAGATTAGCAGAATTTGCTTTTATTACCGGATCTGCGGTTCCTGCATCTTTCAGATGCTCCTAACTTCTAGAAAACTACTTTCCAAAAGTTCTTTCAATGAATTTCGCCTATTTTCCTTATCCAATTCACTCAAAAACATACATCAACCTGCTCGTGAGCCTCCTCAATTGATCGCTCACTTTGTAGACTACTATTGGACGATGTATCCTGCAACATTCAATCATTCCGACGTGTAACAATCAAGTTAATCTGAGCTCACCATCGTCTTGTATCGGGTACCTTGCGGTGAAATACAGTCGGGGAACATATCCGATTATGATCGTTTCCTGTGGATTCCTCCAAGTTAACTCGATAGTGAAGAGTATAAGAACTGAAAACTACGGAAGACGATGAAGTTTTTGGAAGAAATGAGACGCAATGAACAAGGAAAAAGGCTGATTCTCGATTTAAAAAGTCAGAATTCACCAACATCGAAAACTGCTCAGGTCAAAGATGAAATACAAAAGAGTCGTTGGTTGAAGAGAAGAGGGAAACATGTGAATCGAAACTCGAGAACCAAGAGAAAGGAGAAAAGCCACCAATAGAAACTCTAATTCACCCATCCCGTAGCAATAAGAATAGGAGAAATTATGATTTAGAAGAGGCATGCTCTTGGCTGGATATCTGGAGCGGGGATGAGCAGATGGTTAATCTTCAGAACAAAAGTGCTATGAAAAGTGTTGCCCTTTTCAAGTCTTCGGTGCAAAATTCATTTGCTTTAAAGAGAGAAAGAAGTGAACGACTAGTGGTGACTTGTGTCTCCTCCTCTTGCGATCTGAAGCCTATGTAGAGGAGTGCGACCATGCAAATCAAACAGAGAGAGAGAGACAAAGAGAAAGAAGTCACGAAACATGCAAATGTGATTGCAAGTCGGGAGAGACGAATATATACAAGTAAACGTTATCTACCGAACGAACGGGTCAAGGTTTTGGAAGAGACCAAAAATGATTGAGTACGATATCAGCGGACTATCAGAGTCGAAGAGGAACGTCGAAACTAACTTTATAGCAATTCCTATTGTAAAGGGAGAAAGAGTTTGCAGAGTTTTTGAAACGGGAAGACATGTGGGAAGTCATGAATCTGCACAAGAGGATTACTGTAAACCGATAAACACCAAGGAGAGAGAGACCCACACCAGAGATGAGCAGAAGCCCATTTTTCGATTGGTGGAGAAGGCGGAACGACAACTTCAATACTGAGAACCTTCTGCTGATTTTCATTTCTTAATCTGAATCTGCAGGGGTTTCATCTTGAGCCAGATAATGAGAGAAGGCTCAACCCAAGAAGTCTCTGAAACTGAAATTATTGGAAGGTTCGATTCTCATCACCCCAATGTTCTTCAGAAAAAAAAGCTGCGTGAAAAATTAGTGTGACCCTCCCTTTTATCGTGAACTTTTCACGTGGATTCTCATCATTGAAACCGCCCATTTTCATCATTATTTTTCTTACTATTTTTCCCTATCTTTTCTCCTATTGTTTGTCAAATTTCTTTGTTTCATTTTTCGGAATCCAGAATGACAGATGGTCACAAAACCAACGGCAATCGCCGTTCTCCGCATTTCGATTTGTCACCGGCCCATCCACGTGGCACCATTGCCAGTCGTCTAGGAACGAATGTGAGTTTCCAGATTCCGGAAAATTCAACAAGAACCTACTTTCAGCTCCCCCCAAATCAGCTGCCCAGCGGTTTTTGGTACCCACCGACATCTGGAGCAATGATGCCATACGGAATGATTCCTCAGCCAACACCACATTCCTATGAGCTTGCCCTCCGTCCACCCCCTCCTCCACCATCCCAACAAATGCCAACGATGAACTCTATGGATACGGTAGAAATAGTTGCTTGTTATTCATGTGTCAATTTTTTCTTCAGATTCAACTGATTCTGGCGGCACAAGCTCAACAGAATCAGCAGCATCGTGAAGAGATGGCGAGAGAGCGAGAAGCGAACAGAGAGTTTCAGCGGAAGGAGCGGGAGGCAAACCAAGCTTTCCAAGCAAGTCTTCTTCAAGTTTTCTTTCATTCCATGTTGGGAAGAAGCTTCCAAGGCGCGTCAGCTCTCGAACCAGTGACGGAACCTGCACCATCACAACAGCCAGATTCAGAAGCGGTTCCACCGCCGCCTCCTCCTCCTGAACAGACCACGCCCATCCAATCGATCACGGAAATTGCGGAAGAGCCGAGCAGTGGAAAGCGCCGGGCTTCGGAAGGAGAAGAGGAAGGGTTGCCAGCGAAAAGATCTCGCAAAACCACTCCGAGGTTCGTTGACTTTTTCTGTGTTTTCAAAGAGATTGATAATTTTTCAGAGCTGCTGCTGCTCAAGCCAACTCCAAATACCGTTTGAAGAAGTGATTCTAAACTTTTTTCTGTCTGTTCTAAATAAACTTTTTATTACATCCACGCAGTTTTCCTTTTGTTTTCTTTCCCTCACTTCCAGAAACACTGAATCATTTTAATTTTCATGGTCATTTTCACAAGCGGTTCGTTGAAATAGTTTCTCTTATCTTTCAATATTTCGACCATTTTTAGATGCAAGTACCGCTGAAACTTCAACTATTCGCGATCCGGCCGCCGCCGGCGAACACTCCGGTTAATGGGAAATGTGAGAAGGTTAACAAAGACGATCTGATCAACGAGGACGACCGTAACCTGCACAAGATCGTCTGTCGCCGCTGCAAGTCGATCATCTTCCCCGAAGACGTCGTCATGACAGTCGACAATCAGCCCTACCAGCTTCGTGTGATGACTCATCAGGCGAAGGGACCGCCGTCGCACGAGAAGATCAGCTGGTGGTGGTACACCGAGAACGATATGGTCTTCGATACGGTCGGCTGGCAGACGGTCGACAAGAAGAAAGTGCTGATGTGTGGAGATTGTGAATTGGGTCCGATCGGTTTTCGTTCAGAGGACAATAAGAAGTTTTGGGTGGCTGTGGAGCGTGTCAAATATGAGAAATCCTAATTGCTATGTAATTTCCAAATGAATATTTTTGATTTTTTCGCTTTCTCTGAGCTGATAAAGCTTTCATACTCATAAAAAATTTCAAAAAAAAAAAATCTGAGCCAACAAAAAAACGAATAACAAAAAAATCCTAATCTACAGCTACAAACAGTTTACTTCTTCTTTTTCTTTCCCTTCTCATTTGGATCCGCGATTCCATGCAACTGTCTCCACTCGGCCTGAACTCGTTCTTGTGCTTCCAACGACGTTGGCGCGTATCTCGAATACTCCATACTGAACTCTCCCTTTCCTTCTGTCAACGATCGAAGCTCCGATGTGTAGCCGAACATATCGGACAGCGGCGCTTCACAAACTACCGTCGCGTATCCTTCTGTCGAATCGGTGGTGGTGATCAGAGCGTTTCGTTGTGTGAGTGATGTGACAACGTTTCCTTGGAACTCGGCGGGCGTGGTGCATTCAACCTTCATGATTGGCTCGAGGAGCAGCCAATTCGCCTTTTCGAACGACTCGCGCATCATGTTTTGCATTGTGTTGATCATAGCGATTTCGGTGGAATCGACGGCGTGAGTGGAACCATCTTGGATGCGGACGTGGATTCCGGCGATTCTCGACTTGATGAGTGGTCCTTCCGCGACAATCGCGTCGAGTCCCTTCTTGAGAGCTGGGAACAGATTCTTTGGAATATTGTTTCCAAAAGTCTCATCGGAGAATTCAACGACAGTGTTACGATCGGCGGGCAGTGGATCGATGACTCCCTCGATCTCTCCGAACTGTCCCTGTCCTCCGGTTTGTTTCTTATGACGGAAGTGGAATCTGGAAAAGAGAACATTCATTAAAAAACTTCTTTCTGAAATTCTCACTTGTAAGGGGCACCTAAGCACTCTCTATAGGCGACGGATGGCCTTCCGAGCTCCACGGGACAGTTGTATTCACTCTTCATACGCTGTGCGTAGATTTCCAAGTGAAGCTCTCCCATTCCGGAAACGATTGTTTCCTTTGCCTCATTGTTGTACTCTCGTCGGAATGTTGGGTCTTCTTTTGTGAAGCGTGTCAACGCTTTGATGAAGTTATCGGCATCCTTGCGGTTCACCGGTTTGATGGACATTGAAATAACAGGTTCTGGAATGTGCATCGATTCCTGGAAAAAGTGTACGTATTATAAAAGCTTCAAGGTTGGTCAGGTCTTACACAATGTGGTGCGAGATTCTGATCAGTGGAGAATGTTTCTCCAGAATGACAGTCGAGACCAAAAGTGGCGCAAATGTCCCCAGCGTAGGCTGTTGTGATCTCCTCCATATCGGCGGCGTGCATTCTAACAAGTCTTTGAACTCTGACTTTCCTTCCGTCTCTCGATGCATAAACTGTGTCTCCCTTGCTCAATTGTCCTTGATAAACACGGAAATAGGTCAGTTGTCCGTACTTTCCGGCTTCCAACTTGAAGGCGAGACCGACGAAAGGTTTATCATTGTTTCGTTCTGGAGAGAGAATGATTCCTTTCTCCTCGTTGTTTTCGGTTTTCACTGTGGCTCGATTAATGACTTCCGATGGGTCGGGAAGGTATTTGACAACGGAATCGATCATGGTTTGTACTCCTTTGTTTTTCAATGCAGATCCAGAGAGAACAGGTACGAATTGGCGCTGAAAACGAGAATGTTGGAAGAGCTACAGCAATCGGACTCACTTTAACAACAGTTCTTCTAATAGCTTCATGAATCTGCTTCACATCTGGTTTTTGATCATTCAAGAACATCTCTCCGAGTGTCTCATCAACATTTGCAATGTGCTCGATCAACTCTAGCCGTCTATCCTCTGCTTCTACTCTCAAATCCTTTGGAATCTCATCCTTTCTGACAATCAGACCTCCTTCTCCCTCATAATACAACGCATGTCCTTCGACTAAATCGACGATTCCGTTGAAATTCGAATCTTTTCCAATTGGTAAGTGAACCAGAGCCGCGTTGTGATGCAGCTTGTTTCTGAGACCATCGAGAGCTTTCAGTGGTGTCGCCCCGTTTCTGTCCATTTTGTTAACGAAGCAAATGAAAGGAACATTGTAACGAGCAAGTTGTCTGTTAACTGTGAAGGTTTGCGATTGCACACCTCCGACACCGCAAAGAACAAGAACAGCTCCATCGAGAACGCGAAGCGCTCTTTCTACTTCTACAGTGAAATCGACGTGTCCAGGAGTGTCGATGATATTGATGTTGGTTCCGTGCCAGTCAACATAGGTGGCAGCTGACTGAATTGTGATTCCTCGTTGTCTTTCCAACTCCATGAAGTCCATCGTCGCTCCGACGTCGTCCTTTCCACGCACCTCGTGCATCGAGTCGATTCTACCCGCGTAGTACAAGATTCTCTCCGTTACTGTTGTCTTTCCAGAATCAATATGAGCAGAGATACCTAAAAACTCAAATTTTCAGACAAGTCTTCCGATTTTCAAAGTTCACCAATATTTCTGATTCGCTCAATAGGCCTGACGCCTGGAACAACGACTGATGGGGCTTCATTCGATGCGAATCGACGAAGAACATTGTTCAACTGAAATAAATATTATTTTCAATGTTTTTGTGATGAAATAAATCAAAAGATACCTGTCGCCGGCTTTGAGCCACTGCTGAGAACCTCCCGAGAGGACTCATCGTGTATTACCTGAAATTCTGAGGTTTATCGGTTGTTTCAGCGCGATTTCTTTCTAGTGATGAGAGAGTAACTAAATTGTATTTCAACATAAAAATTATCACGGAAAAATCAAATTCCGACTTGAAAATTAGAAAGAGCCTAAAAAATGATGCCATATCGCCATTGTCCGAGAGGACTACACAAGAGGTGGCCGAAGTTTTACATTGCTGCAAATGAGCTCGGCCATGTTTACGAGTTTCAACGTACAACTTCCAGGAATATTTTCGACACGAAACAAGCATTTTCGCGAAAATCGGCAATTGCAGTTTTGTAGAGCATCTCAAGAACTATGTTTTCAATTTGTCATATTTGCCATAAATACGCTGTATTAACTTCAAATTTTTTGTTTCATAAATGTCCGATTTTCGATAATGAATATTGATCAACTAGGAGTTCCTAATAAGAAATTGCATTGATTTTGTGCACAAAAAATGCGAAATTTTCAATAAATCAATCAAAATTTGAAAGCAGATGACTTATTAGGAAACAGAAGAAATATAGGAGAAAAATGAAACTACAGTACTACCACAGACTATCCAAATCTCGAGAAACTAGATGAATCCAATGTTAAAAATTGATGGCATCCTCAATTTCTTATTATTCAACTTGATCTCAACTCATCCTGCCAAACTTCGACCTACTCTCTTCCCAGGCTTTCACTTTCACTTTTCCCTCTCTCTTTCTCTCCTCACCCTTAATTCTTATCAGTAAAATCAAACCTCTCTCCATTATATTTTCCCCTCATTTGTCCTATTATTCCTCTCACTTTGGTCAGACATAAAAATGGACAATCGTCGGAAGGCGTATCCGAGAAAAGGAGGAAACAATGCACAGATAGCCGAAAAGATACGGGAAAGTATCAGGAATCGGTCTAGGCACAGTGAGTTTTCATTGAGTTTGGTTTGTTCGTTTATTGGAGAACTTGAGATTCTAATTATGGTTGCTATTGAGAATTCGGTTTATTATCCAAATTTTTCAACATTAAACTCTGAAAATAAAGACTTGCAGTTTTATTACAAGCATCAAAATCTGATGAAAACCTGCTCCAAAGCTCTCCTTACCGTCACTTTGGCCACGTTTATGTTGGTTCCTGTAACAGCTGTCAAAAAGTGGTCCACTATCTAAATGTGCCTTACGTTGTGGTTAACATTTTGTTAGTTGATCACTTTTTGATATCTGTTTCAAGAACCGAGATTAACTCGGTCAAATTGTATCTCTATCCAGGATCTACATATACCATATTACCAGGTTTGAAATCCAAAATTTTTTTCCAGAAAATGAAAGTGAGACCAGTGATAAGGGTGTTTCAAAAGAGCGATTCAGAAGTCTGGATGACGTCCGTAAAATGATGAATGGAGCCAAACCACATGTCGACACAGAAGACTTGTCCTACGAAAAGAATGCAGAGTTTTTAAACAAAATGTATGAGATAATAAGGGAGACGAAGACAGAAGCATTGACGGATAATGAGTTCTTTGAGGATCTTTGTAAATTGTGAGTTTTTGAAATGTTGAACTGATCTAACTTCAAACTTCCAGACTTCTCAAATTCCTCCGCGACGATCACCCGTGCATCCGTGCCATGTGCTTCCATATTGTCAGAAAATGTACGATGAACGAGAGGAATCTGGTGGTGATTCTGACCACTCACGTCGACATTTACATCGTTAGAGCCGTAGATTTGCAATCTGAGAATCAAGTGGAAAGGATCGAAGCGTTCAAACTGGTCATTTGGATGTTGAAGATTTACGAGAAGTCGAACTTGAAAAAGTTGATTGACAGTTCGGCAGCGCAAAAGAATGGAAAGTGAGTGATCTTACGAGAAAAGTTAATTCTCAATGAGTGATTTCAGAAAATATGCGTTTCCAAAGTCTATCATGCAACCTATAATTTCTATAGCATTGGCGGCATTCGAAGGGAAACGGGCTGATAAGTAAGATAATCTGAAAAAAAAAACAGAATCTCACAGAACCTTCTATTTTCAGGTTGTCTCTACCTTGTGTCGGTCTCTTCCTCGAACTCAGTTTAACCGAGCCATCGTTAGTTCTGGAAATGGCTGGAACAGATTGGCTCGTTAAAGTTCTCACTGGTGTCTCATGTATGAGCAAAAGGATTGTGCTCCTTGCATCACACGTTTTGATTTCTTGGCTGGATTCTCCAATGATTCGAATCAAAGCACATTTGGATTTGGTTATGGAACAGATATTTGCACCCTTGGTGGAATTCGGAATGTTTCAGAAGAGGGGAAGTATGATGACTAATGATACAGCGTAAGCCACTTAGAACATAATACCTCAAACCACTTTCTTTCCAGAAACGAGAGCTTTCACATGAATGACTTTCTCGAGAACTTCAAATGCTCCTTCCTTTGCATCATTCGATCGTGGCCTGGACTGTTTGCTTGCGCTGCTGTTGGTCCCAACTCGAATATTCTTCCGAGTTCTCCATTCCGCCTACTGGATTATTTGGGTCTGGGAACTGTAGCAAATGACAATTTGGTTCGGATCAGAGATTCCATCGTGGATTTGTGCTGTGAATTTGTGGACGTTCCGTATGCAAGCAAGACTTTTGAGTCATGGGAAGAGGCGTTAGCTTTTTATAGTGAGTTCAAGACCATATTATGTATTTGAGATGGCCATCTAAGTAACTCTAGATCTCGAGTTTTGTTGGCAACTTTATACTGTAACCATAATCAAGTCATTTGAATAGAGGTTTATACAAGTGTTCCCAAAGATCTAAAGTTGCTCAATGAACTCAACAATTTTCAGAAAGTTTGGTCAATTGCTATCGACTTTTCGAGCGCTCACAATTGATCCTATCAACCCAGAAACTAGTTCATCTTTCAGAATCCATGCACCTCCCCGACAAGTACAAGAGTGGCTTGAAACACGACTTTGTCATCGCCCAAAACGACGCTCGCCTCAAGAACGACACCGAGCGTCACAAGCCGACCATCGACCTTCTCGCCGCCTTCCGTGTTTTCTCCCAATTCGTGCTCATCAATGCTCAACTCCCGCTCTCCCTGGCTCGCCTCATTCTTGCCATGCCCGACTCATCGTCTGGTCTAAAAGCGACCCTTTTGATGGCTGACATGCTCCGTCAGGCACCGTCTCACGTGCCGGCTGGATATCGAGCTCCTGTGCTCTCCATGCCAACACTTGTGCAGTCGGCTTGCGAGAGTTTGGGTCAGAGCAGGGCGGTGTCCGCTATAAATGGAACGTTCGATATCAATGCGATCGAGCAGTACACATTCCCTCATGCCACGTAAGTTTGAAAGGAAGCCAGCACACAGTTTCGAAAGGTTTCAGAAACGCCGAACTAGTCTTGAACCGATTCGATAAGCTCAACCAATCCTGGATCCGATCAGCGTCCAACTCATCAACAGTGCTAAAGGAATCTGACCTGATGCTCTTTGCACCACACATGTCTGAGCCTGTACTAGTTCAAGGTCCAATGAAGAAGTCCAAAAGTGACAGCTCATTTCGAGCAGGCTCAAGTCTCAAACGGAACACGTCTCCCGACCTCTACGAGTATGAGTGTCCAGGCGAGTTCAGTGAGACTGTCCTACGTGGAAGATACGATAAGAATGCGTTGATGCTGATGGATGACGCAGATGATTATGACTATTCGATTCCCAGGATTCGAGACACTTTTGATGACGAGGAAGAGAATGCGAAGAAGTTTTTCGTAGATTCAGACGGAGCCTTTGATTGGAATTATGTAGAGTATTATGTGGAAAATATTGAGAAGGATGGTTATGAGAAGTTGGTCAAGGAATTCTCATCGAACACTATTGAAGTTCATATTGCGAATGTGAGTGTTTCCCCAGGAGATTCTATGGTTTCTTGGGTTTAACTAGGCAGGTCTAGGCTCAACCCAGATTACGAAAAAATCTGAACCCAAGAAGTCTAGCAATCGCCTTTCAGAACTTCTAGAACCCGTGTTTCAGATGTTCCAATTCCTCTCCCCATCTGAACAAGAAAAGAGCAAACGCCATCTGGATCGACAACAAGTGATCGTCGCCAAGAGCATCATCAAACTTCTACTCCGAGTCTTCCCTAACAACGAGAGCATCAGTCAAGACTATGTTCCGATCCTTCAGAAATACGTGACAAACTTCAGAATCGTCTTGGAAGATGTAAGAGTGTAATCGTTAGCGAAACCTGACGATTTCTGATTCCAGAGAACTGCCCCAAACGCCTACTTTGCTCCTCGCAACCTGTCCTACAATCAGTCGATGCTTCATTTCGCCATCATCGGAACATTCACCATGACATCTCAAGGCTTGAACATCCTGAACAACGTTGGAATTTTGCACATGTGAGTTTTAAAGTTTAGAATCGTTTATTCAGATGGCACTGTGCCACGTTTTGATGGAAGAGAAACCTATTGCACAAATCAGGAAGAATGATGAGAGAAATTGAGGAGACAGAAAAATCAAGAAGGGAAATTATTATGAGTTTACATACAAAAGTGGAGACCCGTTGCTACAAATCTTTTATGGCTTCTGCGAAACGAAGAAGCACTGTTGAATATGGGACAGCTTGACGAGACACTTGTACTTCTCGGTGAGAAGTCCGCCTTCTGGAAGACCGGCCGATGGGTTGCAGTACGGGCGGCAGTGCTCGTATCCTGGCTCGAAGACTCCGTACGCTTCGCAGCATTGAGAGGCGTCCTGGTATCCGGAAGCACAGATCATCACGTCTCCGACCTTGCTCAACGGGCAACGGCCGGTGAGGACAGCGAGTTGCATCTGAAATCAAGGGAAGGTGTTAGATGAGGGGAAGATGGAACGAGTCTTACAGTGGCCAGAGTAGCATCGTAGTTGCAAAGTGGAGCACATCCCTCTCCGAGACGAGAGCAACAGTTACGGAAGCGATCGTTGGCGGTGTCCTTGGTGATGCATGGCTGCCATCCTGGTTGGCGTGGGCATTGAGCCTTGAATAGATTAGGAGGTGTTTTAGTGCATATGAAGTTTTGAAAAGCTCATGTTTTCCTCAACTAGATATTAGCTTCACCGGTCGTAAGACTAGTAGGCCTTGATTGTGGGAATTAGGGTCATTGCTCAGAATCTGAAGACTTCAATTTCACCTATAAAACACGGCTACGAAACTCAGTTTTTTTAAATTGGAATTTCCTATTTTTGCTCCTTCAAAGTTCACAATAGATACTGCTAAGCCGGTCCAGCGAATGATCCCCGAGGCGCCGGCTACAGTGAAAACTTCCGAAATTTTGAACCTCATCTAACTTCAAAGACACTTAGCTCGATTCGCACGGAAAACTTCAAAAAAATTGTTAGCAAATACAATGTTGTTCATAATAACAGCTACATTTCATCAGTTGACAGCTTTCTTCAATTCTCAGTGCGAACCGAGATAAATGTGTTGAAGTGAAGGCGCCCGGCGTCATGTGTTTTGAACACTTTAAAAGCTTCTTTAATAATCTACCAGAGGGGCACGCCCCTCTGGGGCCCTTCGGGCCAACGTGTAATTTTTGGACATGTGTGAATTAATTCCGTGAACTCGTCACTCTCCCCTCTCAGAACTGATTAATACTAAAGTGAGGTTTTTTAGCCCTCCCGACCTCATTTCTCAACAAATCAAAAATCGAAAAAGACGGGCATCATTAAGACCCAAATTCTGATGACCTGTGAAAATTTCAGAAAATTCGGTCCAGTGGGGACTTCGCTAGGGCGGGAGACCCACACACAAACAGACACACAGACAGAATTTTGCGTTTGTTAATAGTAAAGATCCCGATATGAGTCTTACCTGTGGTGGTGGAGCAAGTGGGGTACCCTTTCCTGGATCCACATACTTCTCAAAGTTGACTGGTCTTGAATCCACTGAAGTCGACACTGCTGGTTGTGGCAGAGCCTGTTGTGGCTGTTGTGGTTGTTGGACTTGCTGTTGTGGAGCAACTGGCAATTGAGCCTGTTGTGGCTGCTGATAGTTCTGGTTTTGGTATTGTTGTGGTTGTTGTGGTTGAGGTTGTCCGAACTGCTGCTGTTGGTATTGGTTTTGTTGAGGTCTCTGTTGTTGTTGTTGTTGTTGGTTGTTATACTGTTGTGGCTGTTGTGGCTGCTGGAACTGCTGGTACTGCTGATTGTAGTTGTTGTTGTACTGCTGCTGCTGGGCCGGCTGTGGTTGCGCCGGTTGTTGAGGTTGCTGCGGTTGTGGATTGTAATTTTGATTGTAGTTCCCTTGATGCTGTACCTGACCGTATTGCTGCTGTTGAGTCTGAAGAGTGCTGATTCCTTGTTGCTGGACAGTCAACGGGTTGGAGTTCAGGTTGAACAGGTTGAATGGATCCAATGCAGCATTGGTTTGCTGGAGGAACGGTTGGAATGGATTGAAGGCGGCAGGCTGTTGAGCCTGTGCTCCACCGGCGGCTCCTGGAGCTCCGAAGAGTGGTTGTTGAGGGGCTTGTGGAAGTTGGAATGGGTTTGGTTGGTTGAAAATGTTGTCAACTTGTTGTCCGTATCCTTGTTGTTGCTGTTGAGCTTGTGGGAGTCCGAAGCCCTGTTGTTGCTGAGGGAATTGTGGAGCTTGTTGGGCTTGCTGTGGATAGGCGATTTGTCCGTTTTGATACTCTGGCAGTGGCTGTGCAAGATCGGCTGGTTGACGGCTCAACATTGGGTCGAAAGAGGCGACCTTTGGTGGCTCAACAAGTGGTGCGAGTGTGGCCGTTTGGACTTGACCTTGTTGTGGGTATGGGATTTGGTTGCCTTGGTAGACAGGGGCAGCGAATTGCACCGGTTGGGCATGTGGTTGGAGTGGGATGTTGAGGAGAGGTTGTTGCTGCTGTTGTGGCTGTTGAACTTGTTGCTGGAACTGTTGCTGATGTTGTTGTTGTTGCTGTGGCTGCTGGAAGTTCTGCTGTTGTTGTGGGATTTGCTGTTGCACCTGTAAGATCTTATTATTTCGACTGAAGAAGTAGGGAACAAGAATCTCAAAATGACGGGTCGGGCTAGAGATAGGCATGCAAGTGGACCAATCGGTGAAAAGACAGCTGACAAATCTGTTACGATCCATCTTCTCGACTCACCGGTCTCTGGACTTGTGGTCCCCCCTCGTTTGAGATCTGACGAGTGTTCACGGATTGCGCGAATTGAGGTTGGGTGTTGAAGGCTGGTGGTGGTTGGGGTGGGCGTTGCACGTTGGTCACTGGCTGAAATGAGATAATCAGCATCGTGAATTTTTTGGCAGGAAAGTGAGCTTGCCGGTCAGTGTCGGTCTTATATGTCGAGAAACTAGGTCAGGGATAACTGGAAGTTAACTGAGTTTAGTTCTAATGGGTTTAAGTTCAACAGGAATAAAACAGGTGACACTTCTGATCCTTCGGTAGGCTTTAGTAGGATCTGAGATTGAATTCTGAATCTCCGGAAATGGACTGGGCCCAATCCAATATTTCTTTAACGAATCCCTTTGTTATTCTAAGCCCCGCCCCCTTTCAAGAACTCACCAGCACCGACTGATGTTGTCCTTTGCATCCGGCACACGCCGTCGGACACATCCGATCAATGAAGTCAACTGCACAATGAACACATTTCGCTCTGGCACACGAGGGCAGATCTGCCAGTGTGTAGGATGCCAAAAGCAGCAGAATGCTGATGGCACGTATCGTCGAAACCGACATAGTCTGCAAATGGGAATTTGAGGAATTTGAAAAACCCAAAAAAGTTTTAGTAACGGTCAAAGGGCGGATGAAAGGAAGGGAAAGTGAGACGATCTCGTTTTCATTCACGGATAAAATGGCGTTGGGAACGGAGCGGAGGACGGCGCCGGAGAAGAAGAAGTAGAAGGAGGGGAAGACGATGAAGTCGTTGAGGAAAAAGAGATGGATCAGATGAAGAAGAAGAAGAAGCCGTTTGTGTTTGCCTCGCCATCTTGAGGTCGTGTGTGTGTCTACTAGCCAATGCCTCGTTCGCTTTGCCTATGACGAGGCGATCCGAAGCAAGAACCGGCTTCTTTTCTTGAGGTGCGTCGGGCTTTGGGGCGGCTGACTGACCACCAGAATCGAGGGGCGAATACAAGAAGGTGGTGACGAAACATTTTTTAATTATCCGATGTGGGAGGATCGAAAGCCGAATGGCTTGTATTGCGCCATTTTTGGAAGTAAGAAAACGGCAGAGAGAAAGAGAGAGAGGGAGGGGGGAGGGACAGGGAAAGGATTAGAAATGGAAAATGGGTAGAAAGTAGGAGGAGTACTTGTTAAGTCATGGGGAAGAGAAGGATCAAGGAATCTGGAGATTCTGAAACTCAGAACCCAAAGGTCTTAGGACCACAGCCATGATTATTGAAAACCTGAGAATCTTTGGAAATCCCAAAATCTTTTTGAACTCTACAAACCAAACATTTGTTTCGCAAACAATCTCTCTCTCTAGGAGCTTGAGAAACTGAAACCTAGACAACAGCAGAATCTCGAAATCGCGAAATGACAATCTACTGCAGCTTCTGAATATCCACTGGTGTGAAAATTCGGTAGAGCTTTAGAGCAGAGTTTTGGGATCTCAAGACCTGGAAAATCGTGGTTTTCATCAAGTCTAACCTCTTTGAAGAACCTGACTCATAGTCGGATCTATGAGTCCAGAAGTTCAAGATTCAAAGATTTCAAATGGTCATGGGCTCAGTCTTTGCTACAACCTAAGGATCGGAGGAGTTTCCAAACTTCAACTTTCAGTACACCTCTTCTGATCCGATACCTTTCATATCTCTCTCAACTCCACTTTTTTTTCTTCGGATCTCCTAATCACATTAAACATGTCAAACGATAAACGATTGCATGTCAAAAAGCGGGAGTCCAAAAAATGAATGCCAATAGATCCAGAATATGACGATCAATCGGATGTATCGTCTCTCTCGTCGAATGGCATTGATAACCTGTTGGCTTTTGGGCAACACGAAGAAAAAGAAGCAAGCGATGGAATGAAGAAAAAAGGAATCAATCGCCAGAAACGGATCGAGCGAGAAGGAGAGAGCGAGAGAAAGATTCAGGCAGGGAACTGGAAACCCGTTTCGATTCATCCAGATTGATTCTGATTCCATGATTGATCATTTTTGTGGTGGTATGATGGTTATGTGTGGAATAAGAGAATAAGAAGAAGAAGAAGTGACAAAAAAAAGAGAAGATGTAAGGACAATGGATTGGGAGGAACAATGTTTGGATACGTAAGAGTGGACGATGCTAAAGTTTTAGGAGACTATGGACAATGCGATTCTGGAGCCAGAATTCTGGACGTTGGGAGGTCTAGAATGTTGATGATCGGAGCCGTGACTATCAGAGCTTAGCTCTTATCAAACTTCTGGTGGAGTTCTGATTGAAATACTGATTTCCGGTAGTTCAAAAGGATCCAGAACTGAAACATCTCAAGATCGTTAGTATGAAATGATCTAAGGTTCTAAAGCTAGACACTCCAAAATCTAGTTATTCCGAGGAGAATTCTGAATTATCAGGGAACCTCGGATGATAAGATCGGATTCTGGAGCTCGAGGCTAAAAACTGAACAACCTTGAATTGTAGAATCTGAGCTGTAACAGGAGCAAAAACTTCAAACTTTAGACCTCTTCTTTCGGAATTTGGATTCGGATTTTGAAGGATCTGAAAGTTCCGATTCTAGAATATCAGAAGTTTGTTCGTATAAGATTCTGATAGGGTCTAAAGATCAAGATCTTAGGAATCGGAGGTTCTGAGATTCACAAAATACTCAGGAATTCCAACACTCGGAACTAGGCAATTCTGATGGTTTTTAAAGATCGGAGGATTCTGAGAATCCTATATTAGACAAGATCTGAGATGCTGAGTTTCCGAATTCCTGATTGAGTTTTGAACTACAGTTTAGAGATCCTAGCCAAAAAACTTATGGGATTCATGAACTCACTATTCTGAAGGATTTCACGATTCTAGCACACTTCCAGATTAAAATGTGGGCTCTGAAAGATTCTAAGAAACTGTGGAAAATCTTCCAAAGATCCAGCGAGAGGGAGAAATGACTCGGCTTTTTGCGCAATTCGATTTAGCCATTTAGCCATCTAGTCTGGTCTTCTTTCTTCTCATCGAAAGCACGCCTTCTCCTCTTTTCGTTTTTCCTATTCATTTTCCCCCCGATTCATCTCATATGTTATTGTTGCATAATTCCAGGAATTAATCTCCATCGGAGATATCGGGCGGGCGAAAGGCGTGAGAAAAAGGCGAGAAAGAAACAAAAAACCTGCCTTTGTGTTTCGAGAAATGGAAACACGAAGATAAGACGAATTATTAGAGATGGATATCTCAATAAACAGAATGCAGAAGCATGGAAGAAGAACGAGGAATAGGAGAAATCCTCGAACAGTTTCAATTCAAATGTAATCGGGTCATTTGAGAAGGGGGGAAGAAGCACGACATGTCGTGCCACACATAACTGTCTGTTCTGCTGTTTATTCGATCGGAAAGAAGAAGAAAACAGTGCTGAGAATCCATGAAAAAAGAAGGATGTGAAAATATTTGCATAAACTTTCTAATGATTTTCGAATTCTCATTATCCAGACTAGTCCGATTTCCATTTTTGGAGATGTTTGGTGGATACAGGTGATTGAGGATTGAATGAGGGAAGAGATCTGGAGAGGAGGTGATTATTCAGGAAGGAGTCTTGTTTAGATCCGGAAAAATGCAGGATAGGTGGATTGGGATCCAAAGTTTTTTATTGTTGCTTGGTATCGGTAGCCAGTCAATGTTGACTATTGATTGTAAGATAGTTTTGAATAGTGAGGTGTTTTCAAAACAGTCAAAATCTGAAGCGATCCTGGATCAGATTATACTTTATGCCCTGATTATTGTTGTCCGGAATTTCGGCCTCCAATTTCCGTCTTCCATTTCTGTCTTGGTGAAGTTCAGTTCCGGCCTCAATTCCCCATCTTCCGATTTCAGACTTTATAGACTGTTCTAGCTTCCGTTTTTCCGTTTTATGTCTTTTTAACTAGTCCATCTCCCAGTTCTGTTGGAATGAAAATCAAGAATTCAACCTTAGAATCAGGTTCAGTATTTCATGTTCCGTCTTTCTGACAATTCCGTTCAATATAAGATGCGTTTTGGCTCCCATCATCGTTTTCGGTTTGGGACGAAAAAGTTCCAGCTTCCGTTTCCTATGTCCACCAAAAATTTTTGAATGAATGTTTCGAAAAATGTTTTCTAAGTATCAATTTGGTCTATTTCAGGTACGTCGACATGATGACCCCAACCTCCATCCTAGAATTCACCAAAGTCATCATCGCCTCATTGGACTACACGAACGAAGGACTGACCCGCGTGATCCTCCGGAAAGCGCTCACTTCAACATCAGAAGCCTCTCGAAAATGGACAACTCGATACTTGGCAGTGCTCGCCTCTTCTGATCTCCCAATGTTCTCCGATTGGGGAATTCAGCTGATGTTGAGACAGTTGGCAGATGAATCATCGAAGGTGGTGAGACACACTCTTCGGATTCTGAATCGATGGCTTCCGGAGCACCCGTCGCGCAATTTGAGGAAGGTTGAGTGGTCTTTGTTCGGAGAGGCAGGGGACCTTCTGAAGGCTCACATCTTCGCCATGGAATCCGAATGTGTGAACGATGAAGACGAAGTGAGAGAAGTGGTTCGGTTTTGGATGAGAGAATTCAACAAGACTTATTTGAACATTATTGATGAGGAGATGAAGGAGATGATGTTCCATGTGAAGAGAAGCATTGATGGCAGCTTCTCGAGATCCAGTTCTGATAGACCTGACACTTCAGTTGGAGTGCACGCTCCACTCCATTTGTTCGCTGCTCTCGGCAGTCATGAAACGGGAAGAAGGATTCTGATTGACGAGAACATTTGTGAAGATTTGTTGGCGGTTCTCAAGAATGGAAAATGCTTCGAGGAAATCAAATCGAGTCTTCTAGCGATTTCAAGTCTAGGCAGCACTGATGGTGGATTCGAAATTCTTCCCCTTGATGCAGTGCCAACTGTTCTGAAAATGGCAGAAGAGCATGTCGTCCTGACAGTCAGAGGAATCGCATTCTGGGCCCTCGCATCCTTCTCACAATGTGTGGAAGGAGCAAAAAGATTGGCGGCGTTTGGTTGGGAGTCTAATAGATTCCGGTATGCGATGGATATTGCGAGGGGGAAGATCACAGAAGACGAGGGAATGGTGTCGACTCCAGCAGCCGTGGCGGGAAGTATCAGTTCTTCGTGGAGACCGTCGAGGAAGATCACCATTCAACATAATCGACACTCTTCGTTGTTTGATGTAAGTAATTTACCGAAAACTGTTATGCAACAGTGCCTTTCGTCATTTTTTGTGAAGAAAACTGCCAATTTTAAGAAGTAGAAAAAATGATATTAATATTGAAAAGTTGTGAGCCAAAAAAATGGAAATCCTGAGTTGTTTCGCACTCTGACGAAATGTTAAAATCAAACCGACTAGTTGAGATTAATTTTTCATCTCCTCCAATTGTACCGTTTCGTACTGAAAACCATCAGATATGCCTTCTTTCTGTACAGATACTGTATGAAAACGTGAATTGAATATTTCAGGGTCAAATAAATGTGAAACCAAATCGTGCCAAATCGGAAAGTGCAGTGTCTCGAAGAGGCCATAGTAAGGGAAGACAGAGAAGTCAATCAGAAGGCGATATTTTGGAGATGACTCCAAAGAGAGCGTCTCGATTGGATTCCTTCCCGAGTCATCGTTTATGGAATAGTGAGAAGTATTTGTATAAGAGTAGCGGAACTTCAGAGTGAGTTTTTCGACTTCAAGAATGTTCAATTGATTCGATTTCCAGCAGCTCCAGCGTCCCTTACCACAAACGAACCGGCACCAACTCCAGCTCCGGATACCATATTCAAGAAGAAGTCACTGTTACAGTATCCCCGGCCACACACCAGAATCCCACTGACGACCCTGTCGCAAAGTCAGCAGCCACCTCTCGAATCTCCACGGATCGACGAAGAGCCAACACGACGAACTCATTGTTCGACGAGGAGGAAGTTCCCAAGACGAGGTCGTCGACAGTCGCCAGATGTATTCGAGATGGATTGAAGATTACCAGTGATGAGTTGGAATCGGAGGGAGTGTTGGCTGACACTATCATGGAACCTCATTTTTCGTGTCGCCTGAGAGAGAAATATCACTTGATTCCGTTCAGAGTTAGAACGTGCTTGCAAATCAACCGACATGTGGGGGATCCAGTTAGATACGTTTTCATGACAAGGGAAGAGGTGAGTAGAGATAGGAACATATTGAGACATATTACCGAGCTTCTCAGGAACGTCATTTTGCTGAGTATCGCCGTCAAGTTCTGCACGATCCTTGGCTCTACAATGAGCTCCGGAAAGAAGACAACGCTGTGAAGAAGACCATCAATGTGGTGCCCCTTCAAACTGTGGCTCTCCCCACGGAAATCGAGATAATGTGTGGAAACATATTTCCATCCAAGCCAAAAGCCGATCCGATTTTCTCGTTCCACGAGCATGACGACTCGGCGGGTGTTGAGGATCGAGGCGCCCGAACTGGACACGCTAGAAGTGGAATTCACATTCAACCGCACTCGGCGTACCGCTGCTTCCACTGTAGCAGTAATGAGGATACAGGTACCGGAAACAACCAACGACTTTCAAAATATCTAATTTTTCAGTGAGAACCTATCCGCATCCAGATGCTCCAATACTCCGAAAAGAGGTTCTGGCCCATGTGGATATGTTGGAAATCAAAGAGTATCCAGCGAAGAGACTGATCGGGTTAGTAAAGTTATTTTTCAAGATCCCATATTTCAAATCTCATTTTCAGACTCCGCCTCCACCATCCCTGGTTGTTCGAGTGGCCGTGTATGTATGCGGACGTGCTGGAGCTTCTCGACGAGTACCGTTTCAAACCACACTCGAGATCTTTCCTGCAGCAAATTTTCTACGATGCCCTTCAAATCTAATTAATTATGCCCATGACGATTTTGCCTTTCAATTGTCTTTGTGATTTTCTCGACTTCAGTTGTGATGATAGAAACTCTCGTGTAGTAAATGTTTTTATTAATCTCAGTGTATTTAATGACACTATTCTTCAGTTCCCTACCATTGAATACTAGGCTTTCAGGACAAGTTAAAATGAAACCATTCAAACCCACCTCTAATCCCGATGAGGTATCTGGAGGAGGATTTGGAAGATTGATTCTGCATGACCTGGAAGTCCAAAAGTCTCGAACTTACCATAAAATTCTCTATAAATTTTGTCAACTCGTGTTCAGAAATCAAGTTGACGGCGAGAACAGACACGATCAGGTCGGTCCCTGGACCGCAAATCGTGAAAATAGGTTTTCTAGTCAACGCGTTGTCAGTCAGGAATCGAAGTTTTTTCTATCCATGATGTTGATCTGAAAATGATCTGGGAGTTTCGTAGATTTGATGACATGCTCTTAGGTCCTGATCTTCTCACTAAATTTCTAGAACCTAAAGACAAAAACACGTCACATTTGGTTTCAGAAGTAACTCAATTACAAGTGTCATAATTGTATCCATACACTTGACACCAATAATAGGTTCTTCTCTATTCCACTTTAGTACTAAAACTGAGTGGTGTTTTGTTTCTCCTTCTGCCTTTAAAAAGGCAATTCATAGTCGGGTTTTCTAACTTCTCTCGTGATGGATTTCAAAGCAAAATATCTCCTGAATGGAATCATATTCTCTTCCTCTGTCGCAATTCTAGTTGCCATCTTCGGGTGTGGTTATATTCTATCCGATATTTCAGAATTTCAAAGTAACATTCAAGGAGATTTGAAAGAGTTTCAGGTGAACTTTCAACATTCATTGGTAATCAAAGCTTCAAAATTTCAGTTCTATTCATCTGATTCTTGGAGTGTCATGCTCAGTGGTAAAACCATTGGATTCCGTACCAAAAGACAATACCCAAGAGCACCGGATGGTGGTGGTGGACAAATCGAAGATGGCACTTGTCAATGTGCTCAACAATCCACCGGATGCCCTCCGGGACCTCCCGGAGCTCCTGGAATCGCTGGCCACCCGGGTGACTCTGGAACCCCCGGACAACCCGGTCAGCCTGGATCTACTGGAACTTCGGAAATGCATGAGTCGATGAGAAATGGTTGCATTAGCTGCCCGATGGGTCCTCCAGGAACAGTTGGGCCTGATGGACCTCCAGGACCACCGGGTCCGAGTGGAAATTCTGGAGCTGCAAGTCCTGCAGGACCAGCAGGTCAACCTGGACCACCTGGAGGCGTAGGCCCTCCAGGTCCGAATGGAAACCCTGGTTCGCCAGGAAACTCTGGCTCTCCAGGCGCTCCTGGAACAAGAAACACGAATGCACCAGGCCCACCTGGACCCATGGGAGCAATGGGGCCACCAGGACCACCAGGGATCACTTCACAGTTTTCGAATGGACCTTCCGGTCCTCCAGGAGCTATGGGTATCTTTCGATTGGGGAAGATATTGTTTCAAAGTTTTGAATTTCAGGTAGCCCCGGAAACCCAGGATCCAACGGTACCCCAGGAGGTGATGGTAATCCAGGGCCAGACGGGGTGCCAGGAACAGATGCTCAATATTGTCCATGTCCCTCGAGAACTCCTAATCTGGGAGTCAATGGGTAAATTTTTTTGCTAGGCGAAGAAATTTTCAAATTTTCTGTTTCAGATTCCACCTGGATCATCAAAATAATGGACAAGAAGTGGCTGTGGATACTGATTATGGGTTCGCGAAGAAAAACTTGTTGAGAATGAAGAAGATGATGAGAAAGCTTCACAAGAAGTTTACATCTGCGATTGCCTAAATCTTTCTGTCTGTTTGTTCAATGAAATTTTGATCGAGTGATTTTGTGATTCTAGATTTTAAGGGCAGAACATTTCTTGACTGACATGAAATGGTTCATTAAAGCATTCAAAGATTTAAATCAATATCTAGAAGACGTAAGATCTATGCAACATTTCCAATGATCTGCAGAATTGGATCATCTGCTTTTGAGTGAGATTTTACCAGTGTTTGACAAGATTTCGGCAGTGTTTCATCGTTTCCAGTGATCGAATGCCAGTCTGAAATGTCATCGGCGTGCCATTGGACATAGGCTTCTACTATCTCGATGGCTGATTTCGATTCTTCTTCTCCGCACATCTAAAATCAAGAACTTTCAATTCTTCAAATCGATACCTTAAGATCAATTCAATTCAGATCGGGTAAAAGTTATCAAAAAGTGGACAACTATGTAACAAATCATTCAGAATTTTGTCACAGACATTTTGTTAGTTGACCATTTCTTGATATCTGTTATAGAAACCGAGAGAAATTTGATAACGGAAAGGCTCCTCTCACCTCCTTGACAACCGGCGCCATACAACTCATATAGCAGGACTGAAACCTGCACAACTTGTCCAACTCCGTCTCATAGGTGGCGAGATCCGACGAGATGAAAATCTGATTCTGGATGTTTGAGGTGCTCTGTTTCAGCCTATCGGTTCGAACGATCTCTTCGTGACATTCGTGGTCACATTTTAGAAATGTTATGGGTTCTGTCTGGAATCAGAGAATACTGGAACATATGGGAAAAGTTGACTTACTTTGGCCAAACATTTGAGAGCTTTCTCGAAGAGACTCCGTTTGAATAGACAGACAAAGTTGGATGGGGAAAAGGAATTTTCAGCTGCCTGAAAATGAAAAGACCTTGAAAGTCTTGCTCCTTTCATTGGCACATTTTTATTTCAAGAATTTCCGACAAACTGATAAAAACCACCGAATTTTCTCGAAACTTTAAATAGACTTTCAGGTTTTCAGATTTTGAACAAAAAAACCAACATAGTCGTTGCACTTCTCTGCAAAACACTTGGTTTTCTGCTCCGACAGCTTACAGTACAATTGAAACGAGGAACTCTCGAGAACCACCGGATGAAATGGAAAATCGTAGAATTCTGTTAAAGACTGATTCAAAGTGTACTCAAACTTTGTTCGATACTCTTCTTGACACTCCTAAAAGTTTTCCAGATTCTCGAGAATTCAGAAGACGTGGTGACCTACTCCGAAGCATTTTGCATCCGTCACATTACCATCGGTTATCAGCATGAAGTCTCGTTTGAATCGCGTCTGATAACACGTGGAATAGAGAACGAGGAGTGACAGAAGCAATGACGAAAAGTACATCATATCAATTCGCAGAAATCACGAAAAATGCGCGTTTTTCGTTTGGAGAAGGTGACGACACTCGAACCAGACGAACTGGACGATGACCATGTTCTCTCCTCCATTCTTATCATTTCATCAGGCTTTTCCCTTTCGCCAACAGATGATGATTGAAGAAGAGGAAGAGACAAGAAGAAGAGGCTTTGAGACATGTCGAGGGGAGAAGTCGCGAATAAAATGATTCATCGATTCCAAAATTTTTTCGGTCACCAACAAAAGAAACCTTTAGATATGAATAAATACTACAAATACATGCCCGAAAACCAAAGAAACGAGAATGGGAGAATGAGAAGGCACTGAAATGGGAGGAAAGATATGGTGGATTCGAGGAGCAAACATGATATAAAAGTATCAGACAGGTACAATTATGAGGCGGATTTGAGGCTCACAGAGAAAGTAATAGAGATGGGGAGGATTCTGACAATACGCGGATTATTTACAGTCGAGATGGGATAGAGCTTATAAAATATGAGGCTGATTATAAAAAATGGGAAACAGATAGAAAGGCAAAAAAAGCGGAACTAATCTAAATACGAAGCAAAAAAGAAAACAATAACAAAAAGAGAAAAAAATACACATCATGGAACAGGTGTCTAGAATTTCTAGGCGATTTCTAAGTGAGACAACGGAAGAAGTTGTCATGAAGGCGATAGATGAAAACGACAACTTGTCCGAATCCTGATGGTTGATGCTGATGAAGTGTTGCATCGAGTTGTCGACGAAGGGGAGCCAAGTCGACTCTTCCGTGCTTTTGGAACAGTTGATCGAAGAGACAATCGATCTGAAAACGATTCCCATGGACTTTGGAGCTTTATAACAACACCAACCTCAGCGTCTGTGCTGGTCTTGCTAATCTCTCCAACGATTTTCCGGATGACATCGACTGGTAGATCACACACTAAGACGTCGATCTTGGTTTTCGCAGCGAACTGGCTCACATGGTCTTGCAAATGATTTTTGACCTGCATCTCGAACCGTTTCTTATCCTTCAACTTGTGATTCTTCTCGGCGTTCACGAAAATCACATTAATATTGGCAGTGGTGGCGAAGTGAGCGCGGAGATTAGTGATCGTCGTGGATGAGGAGCATCTAAAACTTCTGATGGATTGTGAGAGCGCATTGTGATAACGGATAACAAACCTGGCAACTGGAGGCGTACCGGCATGATGGTCATCGTAGTGATGGTCTCCTGGGGTATTGGTACAGCCGGTATGAGGTGTCGGCATGGCGGCTCCTTCATAGACTAGTTCGATTGCAGACATCATATCCAACATATCTGTTTGGTAAGCGTTCGTCTTGACGATGATGTCCATTTCTTTGTTACAAACGGCGAGAATGTGGGAGATGGAGGCGTGTGCACGATGATCCTGGAAAACCAAATCGATTTTCTTGTCAAAATATTCTTGTAACTCACATTTAATGTAACCAACTCGTCAACAGCCATATGGAATACGTCTGCTTCAATGTTCATGGTCCAGAATTGTTTCGCGATTCTAAACTTCTCAATGATCAAATTGCTTCCATTCTCCTGAGCAAGTGAGCAAATCAGAACTTTGGGATGAAGCGGTGCGTCTCCCATCTTATCGTTTATCTCCCTGATCTGTGCCACCAAATCCATTGCGACACCGAATCCAGAGATGCAGAGCGGAACTTCGTAGACCATGTCTCGTGGATGACGTTCTCGGAGAAGAGCAGAATCGTAACGACCGCCCGCGAGTATCGTATGCTTGCGTCCTTTCTTCCCTGAAGTGTTCGTTGGCTTCTCGACTTGAATTTGGAACACGAGTCCGTCGCCGAAAGTTCGTGAACGATAGCAAGTTTGAGAGTCGTAGACAATGCTGATCTTCTCGATTTCTTCTGATCGACAGAACTTGAAAGTGGTCATGATCTCTTGAAGATCATTGATAGATTTATCGGTCAGATCTTTGGCAGCATCGTCCCTCAACTTCTTGCGGAATGTGAGCACTTTGTCTTTAAACGCGCTAAAGTTGTCTTCTACTGGGATCAACATTTTCGTGATGATATTCGCGGCTTTCTCTCCGATCTTCGGCGTCAGCAACTCCATCTTCTCCTTGTGAGAGTGCTGTCTGTCGGAGACGGAGATGATGTGAAGAACGTCGAGCAGTTCTGAACGCACGTCATCGGAAAGCTTGAGATGACGGATTTGAGCCTCCAACAGCTGTGAATGTCCGATTTTCAAAGTGAGCTTCATTTTTGGAAGTGATCGGGAAATGAGCTCGCAGGCAACAAGTAGAAGTTCAGCCTGAAAAAAACAGTAAAAATTTATAACTCGAAATAATACAACTCACTTCCAAAGAAGTAGATGAACTCTGTGGACCTATACTATCCACACAACACTCCCACTTTTCATTCGGATGAACCATCTTGATGTTTTGCGAGTAGACTTTTCCGAAATTGTATCGCTTCATTCGGTGAATACTGTTTCGCACGCAAAAACGCACAAAATTCTGGCGCAAGTCCATGGGGAGAGCCACCGGTAAACCATTTCTGTCCAGGAACTCGGCGGGTTTCGTGCGAACTGAAGCAGCAGCCAATGCAGTCGACACAGGCATCAAGGTGTGAGTGTGCACTTTCTCGAAAGCGTGAACCTTCAAAGTTTGACAGAATTCTGCACGAAGAGTCTCCACGAGCGCTTCTCTGCTGCTGTTCTTGAATCGTTCCACGCAGAGTTCATTGTCGTAGACGTAGCTTGCGAGTGGGGATACATCTTCGGCAAACTGTTTCTCCAGCAACCACTGGTTCATACGACAATCTCTCTTCTTGACAATCCTTTCAGCTAGTGTACGGAATGTGGCATCTTCTTTCGTATGCATCGGGAGGTCCTCGTCGTTGAGAAGATCGTCGGCAGATGGTCGGTGATCAGGTTCTCGTTGAAGCATCGCGTGAACAGTTTTCCTGGCGATAGAAGCCATTGCGGGTGCTAGCCCTTTGCCAAAATCCGAAGGGATAGTGATTTGATCTCGGAGATTGTTTAGCGTAGACACACGTTCCATTCCAGGCTCCAGAGGGCGGTAGAACATTTCGAAGAGCACGATTCCAGCACTGTAGATGTCGATTTTCGAAGTGTAAGGGGTTGCTTTATGTTCGTTTTTGGCTCTTGCATCCATGAATAGCTCTGGCGCCATGTACAACTGTGTTCCGATGTCTCTCGTTTGCTGAAGATCACCGGCGTCTTTGGTTCTATCCGGGGAAAATGTCATCTCCAAACTGTTGCTCGCTGCTGGTGCTAACGCTTTCGTTTTTGAGTTTATCAACTCAAACGTTGCCAAACCGAAGTCTCCGATTTTCACACCTCCACTTGATGTCAAGAAGACGTTCATTGGTTTGATGTCTCTGTGGATCAGCTTGAAATCGTGAATGTACTTGAGACCACATAGAATCTCCGCAAAGATTCTCCAAACATCGGTGGGATTCAAATACAAGGTAACGGTTTCATCAATATATTGTCGGAGACTTTGACGATCACAGTATTCCATTTGAATGCAGAGGATTCGAGGTTTATGTGCTGGAGGGATTGGGAGTGCTGCGATGGATTCGTCCATTGGTTCCGGGATCTGTTTCTTCGACGGTTCCTCGAACACAATCTCTGAATCTTCATCGTTGTCGGTTCTCGCGAAAACGCTACTATCGCCATCGGATTGTTTGGTGTGAAGATCACTGAACCTATTCTCGTCTTCTTCATCGTCAGAACTATCTTCATCTTCCTCGTCGTCTTCACTTGGAGCGTCCCAATCGATATCATCTACTTCATCACCGAACGCTGAGCCGGACAAACACTCGGAGAGAACAGTAAGTCTTCCACTTGGCGATATTTGCTGTTCACTGTTCATCCTCGCACATTTTGGTGTCGTCGACCACTCTTTCGCTTCAGGACCCTTCAGAAGATCTTTTGATATTGCTCTCAAGTTGGCTGGCATCAATGAATCCCCTCCACCAAGCTGATCCTCTTCTGACTCGGACTTCACAGACTTCGTCTTTTTCTTCAGAACTTTCTCTCTTCCTGGAATGGGAACAGCGCCCATGAAGGAACTCTCATCGGAACTCTCTTCTTCCTCCACAGGAATCAATTCCTCTGACCACGAATTGTAATAGCGAACCATGTTGGGATGAGAGAGCTTTGCGAGGATTTTGGCTTCTTTCATGATCTTCTTGTTCAGTTTCTCGCTGTTCGCTTCCAGCGGAATGCGCTTGATGGCATAATCCGTGCTGTCCAGCTTGTTTCGGACCAGGAGCACGTCACCGAATCCTCCTTTTCCCACTTCTCGAATGATGACGTTATCCGAAAGCAGCCTCCCTTCCGGATTCATTGCTCCTCCATAAGCAGTGAAAATGCTTTCCTTCTCAGATTCGCCCTTCTCAGCTGAAACTAAACCGAACTGCGTTTTCAGAGAAACTACGAAAGTTACCTCTCAGAAATGGATCCTCCTGCAGCTGGTCGACGTTTTTCACTTCCTGACATTTTTTAATAAAGTTTGAAAGGAGAACGTTGCAGTTTTGAGTTTGACTTGCTAACGTCGGCGTTGGGGGTGCTCGTCGAGAGTAGGTAGTGTCGGGATGTGCCTGAAGCTATGTGATTGATTAGAAGCTGCGGCGAAATCAGTTAACCCTACAGAGATGAAAAGAGAGTCTAGAAGAGTGCCAAGACTGAACAGATCCTTCTTTCGTCGCTCGTACTCTTTTTCGGCTTCTGGTGTATGCGCAACATCTTGTCTCCCAGCACAAATTTCAGCGAACATTGATGCCAAATCAATCAGAGGACCCAATGAGCCGAAATCAGAGAAACGGAACACATATTGACTGCCGAAGCGTCTTGTCCAAACGCATCCCAAATTCAAACGCTTGTGTGTCATGGAAGACTCATGAAGATAGCGAAGAGCACAAACGGCTTGCGCCGCGAGAATACGGAGATTGTTGGATTTCGGAGCAACCACTTCGTAGGTGCCCATTAAGTTCTCTTCAGTAGAGTGGATCTTTTGAGCCACAAAGAGTTGCATGATAATGGAATCGGAAGAGGTCGCGACCTTCTGTTGATGGACGAATGCGTATTCGACGAGGTTAGAATCAAGGTTTTTGATTTCACAAAGCTTCTTGATTTCCATATAGATTTGATCGAATTTCTGAATGAATGGTTCAAAGTTTCGTGTTTTGAAATCATTGCGAGGAGGCGTGAAGTGAAATGACCACTCGGAGATGAGAAGTTGAGTATTCTGGAAGATTCTGTATTGTTTTCTTCTCACTTAGCAAACTTTTACCTCCCAAAATCCCATCCACTCTGAGCAATAATTACATGGCCTCTTTCTCTGGACAGGAATATTAAAGAGCGGAACGATTCGTCGACCTCCAACATTTTTCGTCGGTGTTTCTGTTCTCGTACCATTCAATGTTTTCTCCAACTCGATCGCATTGCGTTGCCGCATTTCCTCCTCCAAAAGATCCAACTCCTTCTGTTCACTATCCTGTCGCTTGCGTTCGAGTTGCTTCTGAAAATGGGAGAGAATAAAGTGTCGAAGAAAAGAAGCGATTGTTTATTTTTTGTCTCGCTTTTCTTTTGTGCTTCTCGTGATACGGAAAGGAACGGAAGAGAAGCATAAAACACGCACAGAAAACAGAAACAATAAGCCCATAAATTTGCATCGATTCCCATACTTGTTTCTCGGCCTCTGTCCTTGCTTTATTTGCCAGCATATCATCATGAAAACTCCCGTTGGTTGTATGTGGATTGTGATCGGCCAGGAATTCGCAGACACGGCTAGTAAGCGCCGATATCACTTCTTGTCCTTCATGCTCATCTGCCAGCTGTTTGAGAATGTTCAGCAAGTTCTTCAAGTCATCATTGGAAAGTCCACATGGCTCGTGCAACTCAATAAGCGGTTTTCTGGAATGTTCTAATTGACAATATTTCCCGAGCTTTAAACCAACCGTTTCGGATAATCTTCCGAGCATTTCACTCGAAGTTTGACACTTAAATTGCTTTTGGCATTCTTCTCATCACTTAGCAGACACGACTGTAGAGGTTGACAGTGAACGGTGCAGTCGATCGGTTGCCAAACCTGCCAAGAGCATAGTAGATTAGCATGCTCGGAGGTCACATACTTTCCAAGGATTATGAGATGCGAAGATTACCTGCCCAGGATACATTGACTCGACCGCCTCCCGCTCGTTCGCTTGAATCCCTTCGTTTTCATTCTGGACACTTGTTGTTGCGGGCCCAATGGTCATCACCTAAACCTTTTTTCTCGGTAATTTTCATAAAAGATTGTGAGAAAGAAGAGCAAATTAGTATAGGGAGAATCGATTCAAAAAGTCACGAGGAACGTTAGCGGCCATCATTAAACCAAGTGACAGCAGCGAAATTGATGGCAGAATCGCGATAAATGCTTCTTCTTTTACAGCCGACTGTCAGAGAAGAAAACTTTCTGGGGTCTGCAATGCGTCGTCGTTTCTGGTGTTTGCACACAACGCTTTTAGGCGGGTGTTCAAAAAAAGGATTTTTCGATCAGGTTTCGCAACTTTCGGCGAAAATTCCGAAAATTTGACAGAAAAAGCAACAATTTTGCGAAAAAAACACAAGTATAATGCAATTGGAATTGAGATATTACTACGTGACAAACTATAACGGGTTTTCTCATTAAAATTTATAAAAAGAGAATGATGATTATTGTTAGAAGATTAGAGAAGTTTCGAGATTCCACAATAATAACAAAAACTGTCGAGATAATGACGGAAGGAAACTCTAAAACTCCATATAATAGTATCTATGAGACTCTGACTCCGGTAAGTTCCTCCTAAATGACGAAAGAGGTCCATGCGATTTAGAAGAATCCGAAGGCAGAGGCAGAAGTCGTTTGCTGCAAGCACGGATGTCTCTGTCCGTACGGTCGGAAGCCAGTCGAGAATCAGTACGTGAACCTTCCATCGCCAAGCAAAGAGCAACAAGTCGCCGAGAAGTTGGCTGCCAAATTAGAGAAGTTGAAGGTCAAGGAGAGCAAGATCGGTGGATCGAAAGAAAAGAGAAAGAAGGAGAAGCGTCAACAGTCGGAAACCGTTGTTGACGATAATCATGCTTACGAGATGATGGGTCCACCGGCACCGCTGACTGAGAGATCCACCGCTTCTTCTGCTCCCGTCACAACTGAGTCTTTGGAGAATAACTTCAAGTGAGAGTTTTTACTTGCCAAATAGCTTGTCTGTGCCGCGAAACCAGCTGGTTCTACTTTGAGCGCGGGCATTTTTTCTTTGAAAACATAATTCTTCCAGAACCGACAACACCGCAAGCTCGACCTACATCGGTGTTCAGTGCACCGCCGACGCCGAGACCCACGTCACTCGCCGCGGAGAGTTCGCCATCTACCATCTCTCGGAGCCTGGCGCCTGCATCAACAACCTCACTTCAAGTCTTCCACTGATGCTCGTCTACTACACCACCACCAAAAAGCATCGTCACTATCCGATTCGTTCGTCTGGAACCGCCAGTGAACCACAATTTTCGGTCGACTGTGGATATCCGATTGTTCGTAAACATTTCTCGCTCAACCAACTTGTTCAGTATTACAAGGTAGAGAACTAGGGAGAAACATTGAAAAAGTAGACATTTCAGACTTTCGGATCGATCCAAATCCATCCTGATGACACTTGCTCCGATTCGTTCTCGTGGTGGTTGGAGTAGAGTAGAAAGTGGAATTTGAATTGTAATGGAACTTTTTTTGTGTAGAATGAAATTTGGAATTGAAATTTGTTGGTTTTGTCATTTCTCGAATCTTCCTATCAAAATGAGATTCATGAAGTTCTTCTTATCATCGATTTTCCTTCTCTTCCGTCAAGTAAGAGCCGATTTGAAATCAGGTAAACAGCTGAGTCTTTGAAGTCTTTCTATATTCCGAAGATTCCAGACAAAAACCAAATCTGTATTCTCACCGTCTACTCTACATGTGCTCTCTTCCTTTTCTCGCTTCTCACATTCGTCTCCACGCTTGTCAGTTTTCTGAAAAACCGAAGACTTCATCACTTCAAACTAACGGATCCAGAGGTACAAGGCAATTTTAAGATCGTTGGATAGAGGAGGTTTTGAAATGTATTTTTACGTTTTCTCTGCTAACGATCCTCAGAAGTTGAGTAAGAAGCTTCTTAAGTCGCGAAACGTTGCATGAACTCAACTTTAGAAACGTCTAACTCTTCTTTGGAAGGTTTACATCAGCTTTTGAATATAGTGTTGTAATTTTCAGACTCACATCTACTACAAAGACAAAGGAAGGACTCCGAAGTTAAGACGACATGTTTTGGAGGCGATGGATAAGGGTGGATCGGTGTGGAAGAATCCGAAGAAGAGTTCGAAAAGTGAAAACGAGTCCAAGGCGGAGAGTGTGAACACGGAGAGTCAGGCGTCTTCGTTGCATGTGCCTGCCGCGAAGGAGAGGCTTTGAGAATGAAGATTATTGGTTAGAACAGGATGAACCTGATGATAGTGTACTTATGAATAAAGCTAACAAGCAGATGATTGGGGTTTTACTTTGGAGTGATAATAAAACGTTGAACGAAAATCCTGAGTCTCGGTGCAGAGATCTACCAGTACTGGTCATAACTCACTAATTTTCAGAAAAATCGGGTTATTGGAAATCACTTTTTCAAGACCTGAAAGTGCATCGTACTGTGTGGCAGATATAGCGGACTTAAAAATAACTAGATTTTTATTCACATTGCAAAATAACTGAGTCCAGATTTGGTTTCTGTTCCTGTCCCTGTTCCCGTCCCTGTTCCCGAGCCAGTTTCAGTTCCAGAGCGTGTAGTACCAGAAGTTCCAGTTCCTGTAGTTCCCGTTCCAGTACTTGCAGTTGATTTTGAGTACCCATTCCGCGAAGTCTCTCCTTTTAGAACATAGTACTCGAAGGACTAAAAAAATCACCAATTTCTGATCCCAGGTCAAAGTCAGAACTCACACTAGGCCTGCTCAATGTCAACTCGGGCGGTCTTGTTTGACAGAAATGGATGGCGGTGAGGATGAGGATTACAGTAGTGAGAAGGAATAGAAGGCAACTCTGAATTATATCAAAGTAGGCTTCGAATGGAACAACTGAAAAGTTTCGAAGTTTTCAAGATGCATCAGATTGAAAAAAGAAGCTACCTTCGAAAATGGACACACTTCTGAAGGCGTTTACAGTTTTTACAGTAGTCATTATCGTTAACAAACATGTCAATTCAAATCGCATCGTTTTTAAAAATGGTTCCTTCATGATTTCGTTTTCCCTCGGAAAGGGCCGAAGCACGTTGAAGGTCTCCCGGAAAGTTCAGAGGTCCCTTCTAGAAGGTTCTAGAACTTTTGATTTTCTCCTTCCAACATCACCTGACCCCCTTTCGCTTTTCTTCTGACTTTTATTGATAACCGTTTCGACATTCTGCTTTTCCATCTTATCAGTCAATTAAATTAAATTTCGTTTTACGAATCCGGAGATGGTTTACGACCTCAGTGTGAACCTATTGCGTACCGAGAAAATTGGTTTATCGGTGGCTGGAAATTGAGAAATTGTTTATTTGAGTAAGAAGAGAAGGAAGCCGACTAGAGCAGAGAACTGAATTACGCGGGAAGTGTTGGCTGGTTGATTTTGAAAGATGGAAATTTGAGAATTTTTGAAGGAAGCGAGCGGATTATAATGGAGAAGGTGTACTTTTAGAAGTTTGGTGTTGAATTTGAAAATTAAGAATTATGATGGAAAACAGCAAAATCAGATGCAAGTTATACTAATTGAGAGCAGTCTTTTTGGAGATTGTTCTCGTTTCAAGGACATTTATCTCGGCTTACAATGGTTTACTGTAGAATGTGCTGACTATTAAATTGTAGCGTTTATTTCGAGTGCTTACTCGGGAACCTCAGACATAACTTCGCGTTTGGAAAATTCTGGAAAACCTTAGTTTGTTACTTTGAGCGATTAGATTCTGAGCCTTTGTTTGATGTAACTTGAAAATCTGAGTATGATGAAATCTACGTACTGCTCTGACTGACTTTCAACTGAATGATGATTCTCATAAGTTACAGTGTCACTCCCATATCCTTCTCTTCCCCGATCAAGTCCAACTGAGAAACCCCCGGATCGTCACAAAACAATCCGTGCCACCCGGAACCACGTACCAATCACTTCAGCTTTCCGTCACCCCCTTGCCCCCGGTTCCGTGGACCATGTACGTCACATCGGCACAATCTCTCTTGGCCAATTTCCTTATCAGCATCTTCTCAACTTTTTTGATTGAGTGCCATATTCAATTTTCAGAGGCCTCCTCTAATTCAAAAGTACACATTGAACAGAGAGTCTTCCTTCAGGTGGCACGTGACAGTGATTATTCAAAGTTTTTGCTTCGGAGGTTTTCGATTTTTGGTGCGGAGGAGAGACGAAATCATGAGACAGTATGGGAAAACAGCATTCGCGAATTTCTAAATTTAGACGTTTCTTTGATAAAAACTAAATCAACATAGCAATAAAAAACGCAACGAAAAAATTGTGTCGGAAGTTATAAAAAGGGGACTCTGAACTCGATTCTTGATGACCTAACTTTTCGATTCTCTAGGCCATCCCTGACCTTCAATCCATTGAAAAATGGCTCCATAGTCAACTAATTAGAGAGGTTGCTGAAGTGTCATTTTAGGGAAAGAGTGCTGATACCGAATTTTTATTGTTTTACATTTATGGGGCAAACTTCGGAATAAACTAAACTATGCATCAAAGTAAACACAAAAAAGATGGAGAGAGGTGATGGAAAATGTTGCAGTATTGTGATAGTCGAGTTTTGAAAAATGTTGAGATTTTGAGATACTGATGCTTTTAAAATTTATCCGACCACAAGATTCGGAAATCGTTCGGATTCTGGGAGTTGAAGATCATAAGATTCTGGTATAACTTCAAGTCTGCGATTTTAAGCAGCGGATGGGTTTTGAACAAGTGGATCCTGCGATTCCGAACTTTTCAGACATCAGAATAAAACACATTCTTGGATTTAGATGTTCAGTTCTGACGACTGAAACAGTCGATTTTGAGTGTTGTCCGCCCTTCTGATAGATCAAAAGAAGTGAATTCGATCTTTCAATTTTCAGTTATACACATATGAGGTACCACTGGTAGAGCACACAAACTTCCCCACTGACTATGAAAACTAGGATGGAGCACGTCTTTCGACTTCCAAGTTACTAAATTTTGCTGCCGAACAGATCTGGTCATCATTGCGGAACACTATAAAATTTCTCGACATTTTGTCTGTTCAAACCTCCAAACCATCAAAAATAGGTCACTGGCTCTTGAATTCTCTTACCCAAAAATAGCCATCCTTCCTTCTAAAAATAGCAACCTATTCGAGACCCTTTTATCTAGAAAACCTTTCAGTTGTTTGGTCTTGTACCCTTTTCTTTGTTCTCCCTCCATTAATCAACAACTCTACCCATTTACGAACCGAACACTAATCCATAAGCTAATCCATAAGTAGTCCACAGACTATAACTCTCTTCTTTGCAACAGAGCATGATTGTTGACACTGACTCCAATGACTCCAATGTCATTCTTCAAATTTCGTAACCTTTTCATTTTCCCATGACACAGTTTCTCAATGATACTTCCGTAGGTTGATAATCCCATTTGCAAATAATAACATCTTGTACAAAACACTTTCAGTCACAAATCAAAACTTTCAATACTTTTTGTCCTGGAAAATGGACAATACAACTCTGAACCGTCTCTTATCACCGAGTTTTCCACCGAGTTTTCATGTGAACTCGATGAATTTCTGCGTGTGTCGGAAGTAATCTTGTTTCGTAGACAAGTCAAAGACTGTACATACATTTATTGAGAAGTGAAAATGTGTCGAATGCAAAGTACACCTACAAACCTTGTGGGGGACCCATTGGAACTGAATTATGCGGGAACTTAAAGAGGACGGGAAAACTCAAATTTCAAAAAAGAAGAAGGAAAGACATCTATGCACAGAAAGTGGACGATTTGCGGGAGTTGGTGTCCTGCATGTCGTCCATCCACGAAACGGACTTTCGTTTACTCGACAGGCAGGAATCGGTTTTCGAGCGAATCTTCTTCTGGTAGCGGGGTTTCGACTGTAATGAAAGATGATTAATTTTGTGCTTGTGACTTTTTATGTTGTGTTTTGTGTGCCCGGAGAGTTGAATTGCGTAAATTGGAAAGTTAATAACTAGATTGTGACTACGAGGGGAGGAAATCGCGGGATGACGGTATATCTCCGGAATCAGAATGGTTATAAAAAATTTGTCAGCTAACAAAATATAGATCACAATGAGTTCTATCCGTTGTGAAACAGAAACATTGAAAATGCTCAGGGTGAGCTGAGAAATGGTATTTCTCATGTGCTCCTGGCAAACGAGGAGAGACAGAACAAACACCATATCTCATAGCCTGGGAATTAGTGCAATAGAGAGATTATGTTCTGGTCCACATTTTGTTAGTTGGCAACTTGCTTCTAATGGTTTTGATTTCGGAGATAAACCGACCAAGACAAAATGCTACTATTCTTGCGATTTTTCACTTACATTACTAGAAGAACTCGAACTCTTTCCCAGACAAACATCAATCTTCGTCTTCAAAGCCATCGAAATCTCTTCAGTCTCCATCAGAATCGTCAGAAGAATCGATTTGAGTTGCGGCAATTCGTGGTCAACATCTTGCAACAGCTGAAATAGACGTTTTTCCTTCCATTTTTATTGCTTTTTCGTTTTCTAAACACGACAGTTTTTGGCTCTGTGACATCAATGCCCTCTGATAACTGACCGAGAATAGAAGTAACAGAAGAGCACAACACGAAAAGCGCATAAAAGTTAATTACCTTTGCAAGAACTCTGTCACGGAAGGCAGTCAATATGAGAGTCTGAACATTGAATGACGTGTCGATTTCGCACAGTGGGAAGCACATCGATTGAAGCGATGGGATGACCAGATTGTTGAGTTTCAGCCAGAGTTGCTCCAGCAGTTCGGTGCCCTCTTCCGTGAGAAGATCCGATGTCAGATTGGAGCAGTTGAACGCTTTGAAGGCGTTGTTCTCGAGGATTCCAGCGGCATCGCTATCGGATTTGAAGAAGTTGACCAGCTTTTGTTTTTCGGAGAGGGTCAGTGATTGGATTTCTGTTGCACAGTTTCTCATGTCATCTCCAGAGATTACATGGGCTTGGAGGGCGGAGAGAAGGATCAGCTCGCATCTGAAAAATCGACTTTTCTGATTGAGATTTACAGAATTCTCGGCTCACAGACAGAACAAAATCTGGACTTTTGAATGTTCTAGGTGAAAACTTTCTAAACTTTCTAAAAGTCCAGATATTTGCTCCGAAAGGTGGCGTATTCTTTCGAACGACGTTTCGGAACAAATTTCTCGACTTTCAGGAGATTTTGCAGAAAGATGCCTAGCACATACGAAAACTCAGCGTCCAGATATGTGTGTCAATTTAGAAGGATTTCAAAATCCTGGATAGGGATCAAATTGAGCTCAAATTCAAATTTCTCTGATGTCATCATTGCTTATTATCTGTTCCGATCGAAAATCGACTTTATGAGAAAAATTTCGAAACAAAACTTCCTCAAAAAACCGCTGACACTGGGAAAGAAATCACAAATTCTTCAAAAGAGCTTAACATTTTTAGACTATCAGTTATGGTAAAAGCTGACTCAGGAATCAAAAGTCTTCGTAATCAGGAGAAGGGTGTGTGATGGGGTCCGGGTTTGTAAGCAAAACTGTATGAATGATATAGGGAAATAATGATAAAGTCAAGTCAAACAAAACTTACGGATTCGGATAGTCTGAAAACGTGGCTCTCGGACTGGGAGTTCTTGGGGAAGAGAGGGTCGATGACAAGCTGTCTATGGATCTTCTTGACAACTGGGACAGTTGACGGAGTATGGATCGGCTCTTCTTTTTCTCTTGCTCCACACCTGGAACCCTTAGGAAGCTCATATCGGAATGAATTGTTTCAGAATAACAGTTAGGAAACCTAGAGAAGAACAAGGGAGTGTGACTCAAAGTTGAACTGATGTCACTCAAATCAACACGTGTTTTCTTGCTCTAATCAGACTAGAAACAGTTCCAAAATGCACTCACATTGCACGTCATATAACACATTGCCGATGGAAGCTTTCTTGCCGAAAATCATGGATTTATATTGGGTTGAATGTGTCTGAAATCAGGCTCAGTCTCACAAAGGTTCAGTGGTTTTCAAGAGAGGTTCCAGCTGACGAAAAAGTCACGAAATTAAGGAAGACAGAGAGGGTGAGACTCTGATATATAAATTCCTCTCGTGCCCTTTTCTCTCGAAATTTCGCTCCCCCCTCCCCTCTCTCGGTGTGCTTCTCATGTTGATTGCTCCCAACCCCTTTTGAACCGTGTCTTTCGTTGCTGATAACCTTTATCTTTGCGTCTCTTTGTCCTACACACTATTTCCAGTCTCTAGTTTTTATCATCGCTTTATACGGAAAAAATGGAGACGAGTGAGGACAGAGTGAAATTTGCAGGAGGGCATGGGAAACAGGCTTGAACTTAATTTGAACATACTTTGAAAGTGACTGTACTTTTTTTGTTGACTCGCGAGAGGTGCAAATTTGAAATTGAAACTTTTGATCTTTATGATTTCAGGTGCCTAAATAACAGAAATGAACGTTTTTGGTTGTTTGGTCTTACTCAAAAATGACTACATAAACATGTAGGAGATGATGATTGAACGGGAACTAAAAGTTATTGTTGTTAAATGGTTGGTGTAAATCAAATAGGCTTAAGAAAAAATGTAGAAAAGACTGAAAGAGGGAAGAACACATGATACAGAAGGAGAAGAAGGGAGTAAGGGCCGGAAACTATCCAAAGTTTGATCGTTGTTTTGAGTCATGATGAGTAGGCGGAAACGGCAAGCATGTTTTGATCTATACTTTACAAGTTTATTTTTACGGAACCTGATTGAAAACTAGTTGAACTTGGTCAGACTTGGTCAGACCCAAACTGAGCTCGATTTTTCTGATATTTTGGAAACAATTTTTTGTAGTGGACAACTTTCAATATGGCTAAAATTCAGCAGGCAAAGTGATCAGCACAACCAACGGCAGTTCGAGAGGCTCAGAAGATTAGAAGATGAGACAGAAGGGAAAAAGTCAGAAAGAAAAAAACCAAGAAAATCAGAAAGAAAGAAAGTTCATTACATTCAATTCAATGCTCAAATGAATGGAGTGCTGTTGGCGTTTGGATGGGCGTTGGTTGGAGTCATGAAGACGTTGGAGACGGAGCTTATCCGTCCAACTTGTATCCTGGCTTGGCCTTGCGGCACAAGACGATGGTGCTGGATGCACAAGCTGGTCCACGAGCGGACACCTCCTTTCCTTGGTAACCATATCCGTACGACTCGTTGCGGACGTCAACCTTGGCGAGGATCTGCTTGCCACCGGCGACATTGACGACTCCGACAGAGATGTCTCCCTTGTGGTTGTTGACGTGGACCGGGTACCATTCCTTGGCTCCGAACTTGGCGGCCTCTGGGAATGGAATCCAGCCATAGTCGAAACCACGAACAGAGTCTGGGAGATGGACCAGAAGTTGGATCGATCCGACGTTCTTGCAGTACTCGTTATTGAACCACGAGAAGTTGGCGGCGATCTGGAAAGACCCGTTCAATTTCTGAAGACTTTTTTGGAATCCTTACCTTTCCTCCCTCGTTCCAGACACGTCCCATGACTGGCTCTCCTTGCATGTACCAGAGAGCAACGTACTGGTCTTGGTTGACTCCGGCCAAGGTGTCCAACGACTTGTCCAAAGCACGAACCAATTGTCGATTGGTCGGCCATGGATCTCCCTCACGGATGTCCATCCATTCGTCTCTTTCGACACGTGGCACTGGCTTCGGTGGTGGTGGAGCGGCTCCGCAGGCGGCACATGGGCAATGTGGTGGTCCTCCGACGCAGTTACGAGTGATGATGTACATATCGTTGAGCTGCGGTCCCAACTGCTTGATGACCTTTCCGTTGAAGGAGAACCAGGCTTCCTCAGTCTTGTTGTCAACGTAGCCGAGGAGGTTTCCCTCTGGACGCTTCCAGAAGATGGGGAACGAGTCTCCGCAACGAACGAGTTGGTGCTTGTCATCGAGCTTCTCAATACGATCCTTATACTTGATCCACTCATACCAGAAACCTAAAAAACGAGTTGGAATGATTCACGGCCCGAATCTGGTAGCATACCTTGGTTGTTGTGGTCCCCGAGGTACTGCAAGACCTGGATCTGTCCCTCCAACTGCTGCTTGGTGGTCAGCTCGGCCTCCTTGTACGGGAACGAGCACTCGACGACTCCTCCGTTGTTCCACGAGCGTCCGTGGATCGGCTTTCCGTGCTTGTACCACAAGGCGACGTACATGTTCTGCTCGCCCATGCACTTCACAGGGCTCGGCGGGAACGGTGCTCCAATCGGCTGGAAAGCCCAAGTATCTTCTTTCGGCGGCGGGTTCGGCATCGTTTCGACGGAAACTCGGGTCTTTTGTCACTGGTGTTGGTAACAAAAGTTCGATTAGAAACTATCCGGAGTTCTCGCCTCTTTTATACCCATTCTTATCAGTTTTCGAGATCTTTGATGATGCGGCAGGTTTTTGGGTTTCTGGATGGCTACGTTGGAATTTTGAAATTTTCACCCGTGTTTGGGAAAAATGTGAAAGTTTTCGGATGAAAAGACACCTTTTATCAAGTCGATTTGCAGTAAAAAGAGTTCACGTTTTTATAGAGAAATAGTTCATTCATTTAATTTCCGACGACTGTTTCATATGAAACTGGAAAAGGTGAATGAGAAAATGGTGCACCATATGGTGCTATTGAAGAGAAAATCCACTCGTAGAAAACAGTTGAGGGCCAGAGAGGGGTTTCCACATGTATTCATTGACCAGTATTGTTTTATCCATACATCGTTTGTTTTATTATTGAACAGACTGACTATTTTTACAACCCCGGTTAGTTGGTTCTCTGACTGAGGTCAAAGCTGTTTTCTTTCCTAGCGTTCATCGATCTGCTCTACCGTTTGCCTCCTCTCCGCACGCTCTGAAAGCTCACCAGTCATCAAAATGACTTGAAACACACACCAAAAGATTCTCCATATTCGATTTACCCAGGTCGCCAGAAAACTCGCCAGCAATCGCTTGTTTTATTAACGTTGCACATTTTTCAGACTATCCGCCGGGGTGGCCGAGTGGGGTAAGGCACGGGTCGCGCACGACTCGAAGGGCACCGCCCGTCGCAGGTTCGAGTCCTGCCCCCGGATGGATTCCTTTTTTCTTTTTTGCCTTTTTTGGAATTGTTGTTGGAGGTTTTTCGATGAGTCTGGGTCAAAATTCTGAAGATTTTTTGAGTTATTGAGTTTGATAGTAATGATTCGCGGAAGAGAGTCATGTAAATTTCTGGAAGACGGTTTATCACCTGAACTGAAAATGCTATGAAGAAGGTGTCAACAGACAAAACTCGAATCACTAGAAGAAATAAGGACTGTAGCAATGAACAGTCGAAAATATTAAATTACCAGTCGTTTTCCGCCCGCTAACTCGGGGCTCCACCGCCTAGCCTCCGCTTGCGCTGTGGGACACTTAAATTAAAGATACAGTACTTGGGAGCTTGCGACTTCATTTCTAGAACATTCTATTCTCTCCTTGATGGTACTGGTCCAACTGGTTGTTAAAAATTGATACTCCCAGTCGAACATTGATTCTCGTTCGAGCGTATGACTGTGTCGAGTGGTCTGTTTCTCCATTCCATTCATTGTGGACGGTGCCGTTTGGGCATATTTGCTTATTTCCGATGGACATCGGGAGAAGGTCCGCCTGGGTCTTTTTACAGAATCAATAATTGGTGCACCGAAGTCTAGGCAGCAGATCTACAACTGATTGTGCACACTCGACAGTCGATTCGACTGGGGGTACCCTTGACCCCTTCGTTGTGGAAGTCCTCAAAGATTACATCGCCTCTCTTGACTTCCATTCTCATTTGATTTACGTGGGCCGCTCTCTCGGGTAAATCGATCAGTGCACTTAACCCTTTTCGTAACAGTGAAATAGGAACGAAACATCATATATATGCCAACTTACTATCATGATTTTCGTTTGTTTGTTTTGCAACCGATAGATCTCATTTTGATCTACATTTCTTTTCTCATTCAAATGGAGAAACGTCTTCTCCTCCTTTCTGCTCCGATGCTCCAGGCAGGATCTAGAGCCTTTAAGGCACGGCTGCTCGTATTCTTTCTGATTCCCCGCGATAGCTAATTTACCAATCAACATAACCTCCCATTTCCCCCTTGGGCAGTTTCTGTGCCACCCGTTATCTGCTTGTTTTCCTCCTTCTCTGTTTCTCTTCACTTGACACACCATCTCATCACATCGAGGTGCATCAGCATCGTCTATTCATCTTTTTCAATCGATATACGGTATATACGGTATATCATAAACCCCTTCTTCTCATTTTCCAGTTAGTTGGAAGGACGATCACCATTGGGTACGCTCCCTGACTATATTTCACCACAAGGCGTCCGATACAAAAAAATGGTGAGTACATTTGGCAGGAAGAACTGAGAAATCTAAACGTGTATTATCACAGACTGATCAAGGGGTGCCGGAAACACCGTCCACGGCTAGTTCTCAGGAGAAAGATAAGGAACAGCTTCAGGTACTTTTTTTTGAGTAAATTGAGTTTGGATATGAAGAATTCTAGTACTCTACCTCTTCTGGGATAAAAAGAATTTGATAAGTTGGGAACATCTGGAAGATGCAGACTCTGTGAATCACTAAGAGAACCCCACTTTCCTTTTGACCAAATTCGGCTCGGTTTCAGAAAAAACAGAAACCGAGATGAACATTTTCTGAGTGGCTGAGTTCAATGTGTTTCTATTACTAGATCTTATTCTGAATCTCTAAAACTCGCCTCGAACTTATGTTTTTAGATTTGCGACTATGGCGCCATGTTCCGCGACTACCTATATTCCAAGCCTGTGTGGTATGTCGGGACATCGTCCAAGAATTACATGTTATCCTGCACTCTTCCCAACGCCTTCTCTCCAGTTTATAGTGTTGAAAAAGAGCCAAGTGCTCCTTCAGAGCCATTGAAAATTGAAGAGCTGTATTCAAAGAAACATACACCATTCGAATGGACCGGCGAGTACATGGATCTTGATCTGGAAAAGAAGATAGAATCGTATAACTCGATTGCCAGAGGAATGGAAATCATTCTTCACGAGGATGGAACACACGCTGGAGGCTACATCAATGTGAATATGACATTCAATCGACCGATCCAAATAGTTGAAGGAGTAGTCCCACCGGCTGTTCATGATGTTACAAACACTTCAGAGTCCACAGCCAAAATTCCTTTACTAACGATCACTGAGTTCAATCTGCCTCCAAACACTACGGAAGCTATCTATATTGATAACAAAACGACGACGAGACAGATGATTGTGGATCTGTTCAAAAAGTTACGAATGATTGATTATCCGGGAAATTATGCTCTCTACGAGTATGAGCCACAAATCGATGAGACTGCAGGCACATTGACAAGTGAGTGATTTAGAATGAATGGAAAAAATTATGATGTTTTGGGTTCTGTCAGACTGCCAAGTTCGTAGTTTCTTAAACTTCATTTTTTGTTTCAGAAAAGCTGACTCAAATCTCCGACTACGCATATCCTCTGAAAGTTGTTCTCAACTGGCCGATTCCGCATTGTGGTCGCGCTCTTGTACTGATGGAGATCAACAGTGGAGCTATAATGGTACGCCTTTTCAGCTTCCTTTTGTGTTCGCTTTTTCAATTCTGAATGCGTGGCTAGAATGAATTGAATATGAAAAAAGCTTTAAACAACATAATTGTTTTCTTCCAGTGTGGTTTGTCCGCAATTCCGTATAGGACAATCGTCTTAAATACTACTGGGCTGAAGGAGGAGCAGGTCACATATGATGTTTGGCGAAAGTATGTTAGCGATCAATACTAATGTAGTACTAACCATGAGATTTTGTCTCCTTTTTCTCCAGGATGATCTCGTTAAGGATCGTACCAAGAACTCCCGTTCCACCTTACTGTTCTACAGTGTTTTTTGATCAACAATATGTACTAATTGACACGTTTTCAGTTTTCAAACCGGTTTGTCCATTACAACGTACTTCAAACGAAACATGATCTCAAAACAGTCCGGATACGATCAAGAGACAATCTGGTCGGTGTTCGTCTCTGTGAGCTTTTTTGTAATCTTCTTCGGGATTTTCATGATGTACTACCTTGAAATATCTCCGGAATTTATCGAGGAGAGAAAAAATTGAAATTTTGAGTAAATAACTTGTAGATTTCTCGGAAAATGTTCTCTCTATTCACACAACTAAATATCTCTTCATTTATTACTAACACTCATCTTCATCACAATCTGTTCTTATTTCTGTTGTTTTTCAAAGGTTCTAACTGAATTTGCAATTTTCAAATGTATTTCCTGTTCTACGTTTCATCATTTCTCTTTTCTTAATATCCCTATACACTTCGCGTCTTTTAAGAAGTTTATGTATCTCATCCGTTTGATTATTCAATAATTTGACCTACACTATTTAAAAAAAAAACAGCTGAATTTTCTTCCGTAGACCCACCTTTGTTTAATTGAAAAAAAATAAATAAAAAAGAAGTACGTGTGTTAGCTGAAAATGAAGAAGAGGGAGAAGACTCAGAAAATAGAGAAGGGGGAGCATCAAAAGTAGAAGGAGTAAGGTAGGAGAGAAGAAGAAGACTGAGGAGGGCGGCTGGCAGGTACTGAAAACGGAAAGGCTGGTACTAAGAAGAAGACACGGAAGAAGATGAAGAGGGAGCATCAGAGACAAGTGGGGATATGGCACGAGAAGGAAAAGACAGAGTCCAGAAGAGGGAGAAAGACATGGAGAAAAACTTAGAGGAACAGAGAACTGATGATGAAGACAGGGTCAGGAAATAAGGAAGAACAGACAGAAGAATAGACACCCCTATGCATCCAATCGAATATTGTCTGATTCACACAAATTTCGAATGCACCGGGAGTAAGGAATATCCACTCACTATTAGACCTAAAGGCAGGCAGCAATCAGGGAGACGTTCCTCTAATAATCTATACGCCCTCCGATAGACAGAGTTTCTATACAAGTTCTCAGACGGTGGTACCAAGGTTAAGAACTGCACATATAAGAACTGCTACAAATGAGAACTTTTACGCTTGATAAATAAAACGAATGAAAAAATTTACAACTGAGGAAGTTCTCATTTGTAGCAGTCCTTATATGTGCAGTTCTTATCCTTCTCGGTTGTCGGGCTGCAACTTTTGGTCGGAAGTTGAGGGGGGTTCAGCTTTTGGTCGGACCTTAGTCGACTTTAGCTCGGAAGTTGAGAGACGAAATCGCGACTCGCGTTTTCTGGCAACTTTAGATCGGATCTTAGTCAGCTTTAGGTCGGAAGTTGAGGGGGGTTCGGCTTTTGGTCGGACATTGGTCGGAAGCAGTCGGACTTTAGTCGGAGCTTGGTCGGCTTTAGGTCGCTGCTTGGTCGGCTTTAGTAGCGGTCTTGTCCGTAATCGGACCAACTTCCGACCTAAAGTTGCCGGCGACACCCGAGTTGGTACCACCTCTCAGACTTCATTCCTCGTCGGTTCGTAACCCAGTGTGTGCATTCTTGAACAGAAATTGTGGGTTCTTGAGCAGGAAAAGAAATAATCATTGGCTACTACAAACTTCCAAAAAAGTCTTATGTTATAACATGACATGTTAGTAAAAAAAAAACACCATAAGTGAGTTGTTTATGTTAATCTGACTAGTGAGTCAGTCAGATTAACATAAACAAGCTGATCAGTCAAATCATTGTTCCTTCAAAGGAATTCCTCCCTCATAATATCTATCGAACTGATGAATTCTGCTGCTTTCCACATGCTCTCAACGCCCGCCGACCGACGAAATGGCTTAACACGTGCATCAGAAGATTCTCCATATTCGATTTACCCAGGTCGCCACAAAATTCGTCAGCAATCGCTTGTTTTATTAACGTTGCACATTTTTCAGACTATCCGCCGGGGTGGCCGAGTGGGGTAAGGCACGGGTCGCGCACGACTCGAAGGGCACCGCCCGACGCAGGTTCGAGTCCTGTCCCCGGATGGATTCCTTTTTTCATTTTTGCCTTTTTTAGGATTAGTTTTTGGAGGTTTTTCGATGAGTCTGGGTGAACAGTTGGAACATCTTTTGAGTTTTTGAGGATGGTAGTGATGATTCGCGGAAGGGAGTCTTGCTTGTAAGTTCGTTTTCTCCGGAACTAGGAATGCTGCACGGTATCCTAGGTCGGAAATAGACTTTGAGGCGAAATAACGCAGTTGAAATTGGTCATACAAGTACAAAATTTAAATCACCAGATGGCCAATGAAATTCTGAACAACTTCACTGTGGCCGATTTTCGAAATAGGTCATGATTATTTTTTTAGGTCCAAAAAATCACGATTTCAGTTCAATTTTTGAGGTAAATTTCAGGACGAAATTTCTCAGCTAAGACTGAAAGTTAAGAAACGTTTTTAATCCATAAAATAGCTAGCGGTTTTCTGAACAACGCCATTGTGGCCGATTTTTGAATTTAATTTTTGTAATTTAATTATGACCCAAAACATGTTTTTTCAGTGCTAATTTTGCAAAAAGTAATAGCCCCAGATTTGTTGCCCACGTGAAACCTATTTCCAGTCTAGGATCTTGTGTGCTGTGGGACAATTAAATTTAAAATACATGATTTCTGAGCTTGCGGTTTCAGTTCTAGAACCTTCGACTCCTTGACGATACTGGTTGCCCATGAAATAAAAAAAATTGATCCTCCCGGTCGAACATTGATTCTCGTTTGAGCATATGACTGTGTCGAGTGGTCTGTTTCTCCATTCCATTCATTGTGGTCGGTGCATTTTGAGCATCTTTTCTCATTTCCGGCGGACATCGGGAGAAGGTCCGCCTAGGTCTATTTTTCCACAATCAATAATAGGTGCACCGAAGTCCAGGCAACAGATCTACAACTGATTGTGCACACTTAACAGTCGATTCGACTGTGGGTGCCCTTGACCCCATTCGCTGCGAGCGTCCTCATTGATCGCGAGATTACGTCGCCTTTCGCCATTTCTACTGGCATTATTCTATTGCCAATAGATTTACATGGACTGTTCTCTTGGGTGATCTGAACAGTGCACCAAACCCTTGCATCACAATGGAATACAGGCAAAAAACAATATCTACATCAGCTTACCATTATTATTTTTACTTGTTCATCTCATTTTGATCTTTACATTTTGTTAGTTGTAAACAGTTTTATCTTTTCTCCTTCAAATGGTAAAACGTCTTCTCCTCTTCTATCTCATCTCACCAAACCACCTTTTTCAATCGATATACCCCTTCTTCACATTTTCCAGTTGATTCGAAGGACTATCAAAATTGGGTATGCTCCCTCTCTATACTTCACCAAAAGGTGTCCAATACGAAAAAATGGTGAGTAAATTTGGCAGGAACAACTGAGAGTGCTAAATATCACAATCACAGGATAATAAAGAGAAGCAGGAAACATCGTCCACGACTAGTTCGAAAGAAAAAGATAAGGAACAGGTTCGTGTACGTTTTTGAGTAAATTGAATTGGGGTATAACGCATTCTAGCATTCTCAATTACTTGTGGGAAGGATAGTGAACATCTGAAGAATACCGACTACCTAAATCACTGTTATAGAACCTCTTCTTCTTCATTTTGACCCAATTTTTCTCGGTTTCAGAATAACCGAAACCGAGAGGAACGTTATCAAAATGTTTGTGATCAGTGTGTTTCTATTACTGGATCCAATTTTTAACCCGGGAATGTACATAAACTGAACTTATTTTTCTAGATCTGCGACTATGGCGCCATGTTCCGCGAATACCTATATTCCAACCCTCTGTGGTATGGTGGTAAATTGGCTGAAATTTCCATGCTATCCTGCACTCTTCCTGAAACCTTCTCTCCAGTGTACAGTATTGGAAAAGAGCCACTTGGTCGTCCAGTGTCAACACATAAACCATTGAAAATTGAAGAGCTGTATGCAAAGAAAGAAACACCATTCGAATGGACCGATGAGTACAAGGTACCTGATCTGGAAAGGAAGATAGAAGCGTATAACTCGATTGCCAGAGGAATGGAAATCACTGTTGACGAGGATGGAATCAATTTCGGAGGACAAATCAATGTGAATATGAATCTCAACCGACCTATCAAAGTTGTTGAAGGAGCCGTCTCCCATTCCGTCCGAGATGTTACAAACACTTCAAAGCCCACAGCCGAACTCACTCCTTTACTAACAATCACCTCGGTCGATCTTCCTCCAAACACGACGGAAGCTGTCTATATTGATAACGAGATGTCGGCGAGAGATTTGATTGCGGAGCTATTCGAAAAGTTACGAATGATTGATTATCCGAAAAGGTTTGCTCTCTACGAGTATGAGCCACAAATCGATGAGACTGCAGGCACATGGACAAGTGAGTGGGTGTGGAAGAGATGGGAAAACTTATGGTGTTTTGGTTCTGTCAGACTGCCAAATACGTAGATTCTGAGATGGCGTCTTTTGTTTCAGAAAAGCTGACTCGGATCTCGGACGACGCATGCCCTCTGAAAGTAATCCTCAACTGGCCGATTCCACATTCTGGTCGTGCTCTTGTACTGATGGAACACAGCTGTGGGAGTATTCTGGTATACATTTTCCTCTTTCTTTTGCGTTTGAATTTTCAATTCTGAATGCGTGGCTAAAATGAATACAATGAGCCAATAAAACAACGTCAAACAACATCATATTGTTCTTCCAGTGTGGTACGTGCGAAATTTCGCATAGTGATATCGTCTCCCAGATAACGGGGCTGAAGAAGGAGCAGGTCGACTTCAATTTCCAGAAGAAGTATGTTATCAATTAATACTAAAGAGTAGAAACCATTAGGTTTTGTTTCCGTTCTTTCTAAGTTGATCTCGTTAAGGATCTTATTAAGAGCTGTCGTTTTACCTTACTGTTCGAAGGCATTATTCTATCAACAATATGTACTAATTGACACATTTTCAGCCCTCAAACTGGTTCACGGGTTACAACATACTCTAAACGAAACAGGATCTCAAAACAGAAACAGGATCTCAAAAAAGTAACCGCGATAGTAATTGGAATCTTCCTTTTGCTGATCCTTGTTGTATTCACTGTGTTCTTTGTAACATTTTTTGTTCGTCTGATGTCAGAGTTAAAGTCGGATGACGATTTGGCAGAGAAAGCATTCGAAAGAACATTCCCGAAACGATTTTTCATGAAATATCTCCAGGAGTTTTTTGAGGAGTTTCTCAAGAACAGAGATCTGGGGACTGCGGCTAGCCATCGCGCTTCCGAACTCTAAAGATTAACTTACCTGTTTTTGATTGTAATACAGTTTGAAATGTTCGAGTAAATCCAGAGGTTTTGCAGATTTCTCAAAAAATATTCTCTCTCCACCTCGCAACAACTAATAATCTCATCGTTTATGTGTCCTTTAAAAATCCGCCATCATACTCTGTTTTCATTTTCGCTGTAAATTTTCACAAATTTCTGACTGAAGTTGTAATTTTCGAAAGTATTCCTTCTTCTACCTTTCAATATTTCTCTCTTCATATCCATATACCACTCGAATCGTTCTATGGTGTTATCCCTTAAGTTTGATTATTCAATAAAAGTGACCTACACTAAAACCACCAGATGTTCTTTCATAGACCCACCTTTATTTAAAGATTGAATAATTCAGTTGGAGGAAAAATAATAATGCAACATGAACAGACATGTCTCTTCTCGCTGTCTTGCTTCTCTCGTGTGACATATTGTCTTCGGATACCCACCGGCGAGTATCCTTGGGCAGTCTTGCCATGATATTTATCGAACTGATGAGTTCTGGTGCTTTCCACATGCTCTGAAAGCTCACCAGCCATCAAAATGACTTGAAACACACACAAAAAGATTACGTACCGTGCAAAAGGTTGTGAACGCTGGGTGTTTTGTCAATATCTCTGCTTAGAGATTAGCTTATGGGCTGAAATTACACAACAACATGTCAATTGTTGAAACACACAAGTTTGCAAATTTTCATACAAAAATTCCGAATGAAAAAAATTTTGGGTCAATTTTTCAAATTTCCTACTTTTTTCGATTTTTGAACTTTTTTTTTGACCCGTCTTCAAAAGATGGGAAGCACGTGTTTTGATTAAGTGTGGTATATGATTGGATAGGGATTGAGTTGGACTTTACAAAACTATCAAAAACTTGTAACTAGCTTGTTGTACATTCGGACCATGACCGGTCAAAGTGCAGGCAACTGACTTCATGCAGCCCACCTACTTCTATCTCAGTGTTCTGATTTATTTATGTGCTTTTCGTTCCAAATTGATCCACAATCTACTTTTATATGTATTTCAATGAAACTGCAGAAAATTTGGAGTTATTAGATAGCTAGAACTCTTGTTCGAACTCGATAACCAAAACTTGGAACATCGTAATTTCAACATTTTCAAGTTTGGGCTCTCATTACGAAGTCGATGTCGCTGATTTTTCTAATTTTATTGTTTGTTTAGAATCTTAGATCAAGTGGCTTCTTAGAAAACAAGGTTAATCCTAATCATTAGGGGGCCGGCCCGCTGAGATTTTGGGGGGCCGGGGGGGGGGGGGGGG